>JAKOGI010002051.1:100000-147846 GCA_029747015.1 Carnegiea gigantea | reverse complement strand
ATATATATATATATATATATATTTGTATATATATGTGTATTTGTATATGTATATTTGTATTTATATATAGATATGTGTGTGTGTGTGTGTGTTTATATATATATATATATATATATATATATATATATATATATATATATATTTTATATATGTATATATATATATATATATATATATATATATATATATATATATATATATATATATAAATTAACATATATACTTATATGTATACGTATAAATTAACATGTGCTGATCTAAAAAGAGAAGTTCGTGACCTAGAGCTTGAAAATGAAATTCTTAAAAATGAAAAACTCGGTTTACATGAAAATGTTAATATGCTCAAAGAAAACCTCTTTATAAAAGAAGGAGATTACTCTCGAATAGAGGAAAAACTCTTTGAGGTGGAAGGAAATGGTTGAGTCCCTGCTCAAAGAGAACAAGGGTTTGCATGCTAATAAAGAAAAACTGGAAACCGAGCTTAGCACAAACAAACGCTGGAACAAATCTTCACAGGCCCTTGCTTGGTTAAACACTCACCACAGTCGAAACAAAAAGGGACTTGGGTATAAGCCTAAACGAACAGTTTACCCAATTCATAGAAAGTATGTGGGATTACTTGAAAACATTGTTTGCTTTCATTGTGGTAAAACTGGTCACTATCGATATTCTTGTCCTTTAAGAAAACATGCCAATGAAAAGAATGAAAGGTATGTGAAACAAATCTGGATTAGAAAAGATGAGCTTTACATGTCTAAAGGAATGGGACCCAAGTGGATCTGGGTTCCCAAAACTAACCCGTGATTTGTTTTGCAGGCTGAAGTGAGAGAGAACAATCCCATAAACAACCCAGCAAATAGGGTAAGAAACACCCTGTCAAACAGATCAGAAAACAACCTTGAGAACAGGCAGCTGTGGTATGTTGATAGTGGGTGTTCGCGGCACATGACTGGAGAAAGATCAAATTTTCTCTCACTTACAGCTTTGAATGGTGGGAGTGTAGCATTTGGAAACGGCAAGTCTGGGACAATTGTCGGTATAGGTAATATTGGTAAAACTCTCTCCCACTCAATTGATAATGTGCACTTGGTTGATGGTTTAAAGCACAATTTGCTAAGTGTGTCCCAACTGTGTGACAAGAACAACCTAGTGGTGTTTTCACGAACACGTTGCTTGGTTGTAAATGATGACACAGGAGATGTTGTGTTGAGGGGGAAGCGATGTCAAAATGTTTATAAAGTTTGTATTTCCACTCTTCCCCAAAATAATCTGACTTGTTTAAATGCATTAAATGATGATATAATGCTATGGCACAAGAGACTAGGTCATGCAAGCCTATCTTTGTTAAACAAACTTGTTTCCAAAGATTTGGTTGTTGGACTACCTTCCATCAAGTTTAATGATGACAAGGTATGTAAAGCTTGTGCAAAAGGCAAACAAGTCAGATCTTCTTTTAAATCGAAAAAATGTGTAAGCACTACTCGACCTCTAGAATTATTACACATTGATTTGTGTGGTCCCATGAGGGTAACTAGTAGAGGTGGGAAAAAGTATGTGCTTGTTGTAGTGGATGATTACTCTCGATTTACTTGGACCTTGTTTTTGGCATCCAAAGATGAAACCTTTGAGAATTTTATTGCCTTTCTCAAAAAGGTTGAAAAGAGAGTAGGACACTCCTTAATCAGCTTAAGATCTGATCATGGAACTGAGTTTGAAAATACAAGTTTTATCAACTATTGTAATGAACATGGTGTTGATCATAACTTCTCAGCTCCAAGAACACCCCAACAAAATGGGGTGGTTAAGCGCAAAAATCGCACCCTGGAAGACATGACCAGAACAATGCTTATTACTAGTGGTCTTCCTAGGTATTTTTGGGCAGAAGCATTGGACACCTCATATTACATTATAAATAGATGCATGATCAGACCCATGTTGAATAAAACTCCTTATGAACTTTTCAAAGGCAGAAAATCCAATATTATGCACCTAAGGACATTTGGTTGTAAGTGTTTTGTGCATAATAATGGGAAGGATGCCTTAGGAAAGTTTGACCCTAGGAGTGATGAGGCAATATTCCTTGGCTATTCTTCTCACAGCAAGGCATACAAAGTCTTTAACAAAAGAACCTTGTGTGTTGAGGAAAGTGTGCATGTGCTTTTTAATGAATCTAACGTGTTGAGTGAGAATGATGCACAGGAAGATGAACTTGAATTAGGTCTTGTTCGAAAAGAAGTGTTACTCCAAGATAAACGAGGTAAGAACACCATGGAGAAAACAACTCCTGAAGGTGTTCCTCAGAACAGCAGGCAAGGTGAACACCAAACAGGGGAAAACACCGCTGAACCCTGTTCGGAACCATGTTCTTTAGGAATAAGGTTACAAACAGGTGCAGAAACAGGATCATGAGGTGTTCTTGAGCCTGATCCTACACACATTTTAGTTAGAACAGAGCATGTGTCTGTGGATCCTCTTACTCCACGACCATGGAAGCACCATAGTTCGCACCCTCTTGATCAAATCTTGTCAGATATTAATACTGGAGTGCAAACTAGATCTAAACTAAAGAATTTTTGTGCTTTCTATGCTTTTCTTTCTAACATTGAGCCAAAAAGTGTGAATGAAGCTCTTGCAGATTCAGATTGGATCACGGCTATGCAAGAAGAGCTTCATCAATTTGAAAGAAACAAGGTATGGCACCTTGTACCTAAACCTGCAGAGAGAACAATCATTGGAACCAAGTGGGTGTTCCGAAACAAACTGGATGAGTCAGGAACAGTCACCAGGAACAAGGCACGGCTGGTCGTACAAGGATACAATCAAGAAGAAGGGATTGATTACGAAGAAACCTTTGCACCAGTTGCTAGAATTGAGGCTATTCGAATTTTAATAGCCTTTGCAGCTCATATGGAAATCAAGCTATATCAAATGGATGTTAAAAGTGCATTCCTAAACGGATACCTTAAAGAAGAGGTGTATGTCAAACAACCCCCTGGTTTTGAAAATGGTGATTTTCCAAATCATGTTTTTAAACTTGACAAGGCACTTTATGGTTTAAAACAAGCTCCAAGAGCTTGGTATGAACGGTTGTCAAGTTTTTTACTTGAAAATGATTTTAGAAGAGGCAAGGTAGACAATACCTTGTTTCTAAAATCTAAGGGGGAACATTTTTTGATTGTCCAAATATATGTTGATGACATTATATTTGGTGCAACTCATCATGATTTATGCAATGAATTTTCAAATATGATGAGGAGTGAGTTTGAGATGAGCATGATGGGTGAGCTTAATTTTTTCTTAGGCTTACAAATCAAGCAAACTCCAAACGGCACCATGATCCATCAGCAAAAGTATATCAAGGAATTACTTAAGCGTTTTGGGATGGAGTCGGCCAAACCCATAGACACTCCTATTTCTCCTTCAACCAAGTTGGTTATGGATGATGGGAGTCCCTCAGTTGAGGAGAAACTCTATCGGGGTATGATTGGGTCACTCTTATACCTAACCGCTAGTAGACCTGATATTGTTTTTAGTGTTAGTTTATGTGCCCGTTTTTAGTCTAATCCTAAGGAAACTCATCTTAAGGATGTTAAACGGATACTAAGGTATTTGAAACATACACCCAATTTAGCTCTATGGTATCCTAAAGGTTGCAATTTTGATCTTGTTGGATATGCTGATGCTGACTATGCTGGATTCCTAGTTGATAGAAAGAGTACCTCAGGTATGGCTCACTTTCTTGGACCTTGTTTGGTATCTTGGGCTACCAAGAAGCAACATTCAGTTGCCATGTCCACAGCAGAAGCTGAATATGTTGCAGCAGCTTCATGTTGTGCTCAACTGTTGTGGATAAGGCAACAGCTTAAGGACTTTTGTGTTGACATTGGATGCATTCCTATTTTTTGTGATAACACAAGTGCAATTAATATTGCCAAAAATCCATGTCAACATAAAAGAACAAAGCATATTGACATTCGACATCATTTCTTGAGAGATAATGTTGAAAAGGGTTTAATCTCTATGAATTTTTGCTCAACGGAAAGTCAAATTGCTGATATATTCACTAAGGCACTAGCTAGAGACCAATTTGAGAGAAACAGACTGGAATTGGGGTTGGTGAAAACACCCTGAGAACACCTGTTCTCAGAGTTAGATCAAGCTGACAAAACACCCTATAATACCTGTTCTATCCACTTGTTTGCAATTATTGCTATCAAAACAGTGGTCTATGCTTAACAAATATGTGTAGTCTTGTGTGCTATTATGATTATTTATGAAGACTGCTGCCTTGGGAGATGGAGAAAGAGTATTCATGACAGACCTTGGAATGAGAGAAGCATGTTCAAGAACAGATGGCTCGAACAGGTATGCCTTGATTGTCATTAATGTATGCTGCCTGCTTAAATTCTAGGTGTTTCCTAGGTGGCCCTTCATAACGGGTAGGGAGTTTAAAAACCCCCTTTGCGTGTGTCTGTTTTCCCCGTCTTGCTCTCTCTCTCTCTCTCTCTCCTCTGTTCTTGCTTTCAAACCCTAGCAAAACCCTCTAAACCCTAATCTCTCTCCTCTAGCAAACAATGGCTTCCATCAACACTCTTCAATCAAAAGCCCTCGTTCTTTCTTCCTCAATCCCTGCTCCTTCTCGCCCAATCTCGTACAAGCCTTTCAAATTCCTGAAAAGCTTGTCCCTAAAATCAGTGGGAATGGGGATGGATGATATTCCCTTTGAATGTCGAAGGGAATTGGTGTTCCTCGTAGGGGCAATTGCTTGTCCCATTTCAGTTGAGTCAGAGGGAACAAAGTCGGGGTCTCAAGAACAATTCTTGAAAACCCCTGAAGGGTTTAATTTTGAGCCCTGTTCTTCTGGGTTGTTCTCTGACACCGCGACAGAAACAGGGGCTGCCTCTGTCGAAGGTGTGTTTGTGGAGGATCTGCATGTCGACTTCCAAGGGAAGTCGAATGAGTCGTCAGAGGAGAGTCTAGAGAAGAATTCTCTCCCTGAGGCTGAAATCTCCCCTCCAGTCTTTCAAACTGGAGAGAAAAGGAAGAGGGTGAAAATCGTGGCTAGGCGTAGCAGAACGCCAAGAACAAGGCCACAACCAAGGTCTCAACCCTCTCAAACTCCCTCTTCTCCTCAATCCTCTAAGCCCTCTCGCAAGTCTGCAAGAATCGCTTTTCAATCCGCTCCTCGTACCTCCAAACACTCTACTCCTATCATCGAGGAGATTTCTTCTTCTTCTGAAGGGTTCTCGAGTTCTGACTCTGAGAACACCACCTTCAAACAGGGGACACCGGTGTTTTCCGAGTCCTCTGAAGAACCAAGCTCCTCCAAAACCAACCAATAAACCTGCTGTGAAGCCCTCTCCTGCCAAAACACCCCTCAAGCGAAAGCCCAGAACAGCCCCCCTACCAGAAACTACCACCTCTGTTCCTGTCCTTAAACGCCCAAAGCAGTTCACTCCCTCTCCTATGTCTGACAAACATGCGCAGTTGCTGAAGCGCAATGTCGTCAGGGGGAAGGTAGTGAATGTAAGCTTTTTCGAGGAACAGGGTCTGGGGGTATTCTTGAACAAGCTTCGAGCCCAAGGCTGGCTTGAGTTGTTTGCAAACACCCAGCAAGGGTGTTCTGTGCCCGAGTTGGCTGAATTCTATGCCAACTGCTCTGTCACAAATGGGGTGGTGACAAGTACTGTCAATGCGTGTCATTTTTCCTTTGATGAAGCCACCCTGAGTGATATTCTGGGCATCCCCTCTCGTGGATTTGTTGTGTATGTGAGGGAAGACAAAACGGCCCTGGAAACAGACAGGCTCTTAGAGGTGTCCAAACGCCTTAGTCAAAAACAGGGCCTAAGAACACCCCTCTCGGTTAAGAAGGGTGAAATGACCTCCCTACACCAACTACTGTTTATGTTCACCATCAAGAACATAATACCGCGAGGTCAAGGGCGCAACTCAGCAGATGCCTTTGATCCATGTCTGGTGGACCTACTGGATCGGGAGGAACCAGTAAACCTCCCTGCAATCATGATTCGCCACATAGAGCGAATTGCGAACACCACCCGGGCACATGATCTTGGCTCTGGGTTTTTGTTGACAAGGGTGCTTGAGTACTTTGGGATCGTGGTCACACGAAGAGTGCCGGCCCAAATCATTGATGAAATTGGCGTTGACACCCTACTAGGGTGTGGCTATGGGGTTGGCGAAGGGTCAGTCTCCAAACAGGGTCGTCGACCACCTCGACCACCTATTTCTGGACAACCTTCCGTCAAGGTTGAGGCTGTTCTTGAGGACAATGCTCGCCTCAAAGATGAGCTCTTCGCTGTCAAGGCTGCTCTTGCTGAGGAACGAGCTCTCTCGGCCAAACGCCATGAAGATTTGCTTGCACTTCTCTCCACTCTTGCCCCTAGCATCCCTCCTCTGCAAACGCAACCACCCCCTGCTCCCTGATTGTCTAGGCTGTTCTCTAGTCTCCTCCTTCCTTACTTTCGTTTTTGGCATTTGTAAGGTTTTTAATGCAATATCCCTTTATTACTGCCTCTTGCATCTTCTGCTATTTACTTCTTTTCTTGCATTCATAATGTTGTTTATGCTTTTTAATGATGCCAAAAGGGGGAAGTAGTCCTATTGACGAGTGGACCTTAGCATTGACTTATCCCTATCAGCATTCATTCATTTTTTGTCAATATGGTCACTTGGTTTGTCATCATCAAAAAGGGGGAATTTGTTGTGTTATTATATTTAGTTTTGATGATAACAAATCCAAGTGTAAAAATCTGTCCAAGTAATGTTGCTCCGAACACGATCTCCAAACAGGCCTAACTGGTGTTTGTGATCTTTATTGTATTAACTGGTTTGCTACATGTGAGAATGTCTTCTAGACAGGTTTTACTTGGTGATTCTATATTAAGTCAAGAACACCAACTCGACAGTTGATTGTAAAGCGTGTTCCTGAACTCTAGCAATGCAAAGAACAACCCCAGCAAACAAGGTGGCCTTGGTGTTCACAGCAGCTCTACAAATCTCGGACAAGATGACTGGTTCAAAACAAGAAGTCTTGGGTATATAGGTTTTATTTAATTAGACTCTTGTTAATATGCCAATATTGAAAACATCATTTTTAAACACTTCTTGAATCGGTACTTGCGCTAAGTGCTTCAGAACACCAGTTGCGAACAACCCTGCGAACAGGGTGCCTAGGGTGTTTCTGAACTGCAGTGGCCATACCCGATTATTTTTGAAAAATTCATTTTGGTTGGCCAAGATCTCTAGAATACTTTCCTTGAATTTCAAAACTGCTATTTCTCTGGAAAGGATATTTCCTGAAAATATTTTGGGAGAATTTCGAAAATAAGTTTTGGAGATTTGCCAAAACTTAAAGAAAAAAAAATTTTCCTTTGACCATATTTTTGGATATGGTAAAGTTTCAAAAGCTGAACATTTTTGGTTGCTTTTTGAATCCACCTCTCGGCTATGGAAAGATAAGGGTTATCTTTTAAGATAACAAAATCCCTTATATTTTGGGATAAATTAATCATTAGCCGTTGGATAATTTTGTAAAACAATTTCCATACTTAGCTGATTCTGTGGTTTATGACCGTTGGTTTTTTTTGTTTAAAAGCCTCAGCTTTTTCTCTCCCAGCATATACACACAGACAGAGATATACAGATATTCAAAACACTCGAAAAACAGAGAGACAGAAAACTCGGTTTGAATTTGCATAAACACAGCCTTTTGAAAAATCCAGGAAAATCAGAAAACTCGGTTTACACTCAAAGATTCTTGAGCTTCATTCTGAAAAGCAAACCGTGACAAGCTGTGTTTGATTTTGAGTTTTCATACCATTGGCATAATAGGATCTTCATTGTACCTTACATCTGCTTAGTGAGAAGCACCCCCTGTAAGGTGTTTGTAACCCTGATCTTGAATCAAAAAAGTGAGTGAGTGTGTCCTAGTCGTGTGGACTTGGACGTGTCTAATCTTGCGAAGGTTGGACGTGGTGTAACCTGTCTTTGGGAAGAAGGTTACGTGGTTGCAAGTTGTAACAAGGTGTGTTACATTTGTAACGTGTGAAGCCCGTTAATGAAAGTGGTTGAATCCTACACGAGGTAGGTCGTGGTTTTTCACACCTCAGTTGGGCTAGAGGTGTTTTCCACGTAAAAATTGTGTGTGCTTTATTTTCCGCATCTATCTTGGTGATTTTCGCCTCTGCAATATTTGAGAACACCCCGTGCAAACAAGCTATCAGGGTGTTTGTCACTTGAGAACAACCTCTGTGAGGGTGTTTGTTATCTACAACGTGAAAATCAGATACCACAATTCACCCCCTCTTGTGGTTGGATACTCACGAACTCAACAAAGGCAGTTACTGATAATGTGTAACACCCTTAAAAGATTTGAAATGACTACTTATATTACCCAAGGTGCATCTTTTTTTTCGAGGTTTCCACCTATAAGAACTTCATAGTTAAGCGTGCTTGCTATGAAGAAATCTTATGATGGGTGACCTCGTGCGAAGTTTTCTAGACAATGTGTGAGCAAGGACAAAACATGATAAAAAGACTTGTGATGATTTTTGGGACCAGTCAACAATCCTTAAAGTCGCTCCTAGTAACTGTCAGCGGCTTGGGAAAGGGACGAGGCATTACATGATGGGTGATACCAAGGTATATCCCATTTAGATACCCTATCTCCGCCAATTAATGATTATTTGAAGCCTTTCAAAATAATCGCTTTGTATCATACCTATGTCCATATCAGTTGTTCCTTTGCTTTTAGGTTTGATAGAGCGAGTGATTTTTAATCGATGTTTACTTTTCCTATCTTGCGACTCCACTTCTTTTCAATTTGAAAATAACAAAGAGTTAAACTAATTTTAGATCAAGGGAAAGAAGCAACCCTGTCATCGTTTTAAGCTAACCCGAATTCCCCTTTTCCTTCCTATTTCAACCCAAATCAAATTTACAATAAAAGAAGATTCTTATAAGCATACCCTATTGTACCAGGTACAACCATTCACAGGGGATTACATGTGGACGTCGGATGTGGTTCTTATAGTGAACCAAAAATAATTAGTTAGAAAATAATTATTAAACTTCTACTTGTTATCTACTGAAAAAAAAAAAAGAAAAATTAACTCATAATATTCAAAATAGCACCCATAATGTTTATTATCACAGGATCAACAATAGCTAATTAACAAACAATACAATCTAGGGAGAACAATTACGGCCGTTCTTAAGTGTGAATTGATATACGATAACTATTACTCATATTTTTAGATAAGGAAATTATATAACCAACTAGTTACCAAGATATGGTATGCTATTAACCTTCTTTGAATTCTTTGAAAGAATAATACACGGAGAACTCTTGAATTAAGGTTTGCTTAGATTGTATTACTTATCTTTCTTTAAAAAATAAAAATAAAAAGTAATAGCAGTTTTTACATTTTATTGCCTTGAAATGCTTGTATCTGGACTTTTGAGACAAATACATTTTTGCTAAAAACCTCTTCGGATACATGATGGCATCATATATGCATGTAATTCATTTAATAATTACATATCTTGAATGCATATACTTGAATGTTGAACACGGTTGGGGGCCACCCAAAGCGTTACTATCTGTCTATAGTCTTGCTTCCCTAACCCCCTTTCTCTTCCAAATTTTGGATTATTGTAACTTTCCCTCTGTATGCCATTTCTTCTCAGTTGACAAATACGTAAGAAGCCTTTATTAGGACATGAGTTCACTATATGAAGGGTTGTTCAAAAAGATCCAAAACCAAATACTCCAACCGAAAACCCAACACCCGATCCAAAAATTCAGGTATCCAAATCGAAATATTCGAAAATTCGGTTCGGGTACCCGAACCGATAATTTTTTCAGATATTTGGTTCGGGTACAAGTCGGTCAATTTACAAATTTGAATATCCGAAAACCCGATTTTTTATAAAAAAATAAAAAAAAATTTGAATAACACTAAAACTTTGATGTGTTGCATTGCTTGGTCAGGATGTTTAGCATATTAGTAATTTAGTATTTTGGATTTGGATTGCTTGAGTTCTAATCATGTGGACCGTGAGCATGATATGATGCTAAGGTACCATATTAACGAGCTTTAATTTGGAGGTGTGATGTAATTGAAATTTGATTATTATGTGATGATGTTGTATGATATTTTGGTTTTAGGGCACAAACAAAAATGGGTAATTAGGTATGCATGTGGTTTAGGGTATAAACAAGGAGTTGACCTTTTAAGGAAATTACAACAATTATCAAAAAAATGAGACAAAAAGGTTTGAATTAACATGCAACAAAATTGCTTGGCAAAAAAAAAAAATTGGACTATTGGGTAACCAAAGACCCGAGCCGAAATTATTGGGTACCCGAAATCGGGTACTCGATAATTTTCGGTTTGGATATAATTCGCCATCCGTCCGACCCGAAATTTTGGGTACCCAAACCAAAATATCTTTTGGTTCGGGTACCTGAACCATGAACACCCCTAACTATATGTTGCCTAAAATTTAGGCATGGGGCTTAGGTTTTGTGATGTGTAAAAGTCCAAGTGAAAAATGAGTCCTTATGACAAACATATAGGGGGCTTTTTTTCCCCCTTCCTCATCCACCCACTTTGTTAGGTGGAATCCTCCTTTTCCTGGCTATGTTAAAGTAAATTTTGATGGGCCGTTCACTAACTCCTCAGCGGCGGGGGATACATCGTTCGGGATTGGACTGGAAGATTACTCCAAATAGGCTCAGTTCATTATGGCACTACCCCTATATTAGTGGCAGATGCGAGGGCAATACAAGATGGTTTCTATGCAGCAGCTCAAGCAGGTTTCCATAATATAATTATTGAAGGTGATAATAAGATCATTATTGAAGCATTACAAGGGACAGCTAAAAGCCCCTAGCAGATCCAAAGTACTATCAGGATATTCCCATTTCTGCTTCTTTTTTTTTTTATAGAAATATTTTCTGTTTCATCTTAAAGGTAATTAACGCTTATAACTACGATTGGTATTGAACAAATTTAAGATTATATAAATAAGAAAATTCTAAGTAAATTGCATCAATCTAATAAATTAGCAAAAATCAATAAGTAAAAAAAAGGACCCACCCATCCTAGTTTCTCTAAATCCTAACCATTGCCCAATCATCTACTTGACACTGTCATATTTGTTTTATGCTGGTCACCCATGAACCCCAAACTATAAGCTACAAGAGCCATTGCCGAATACTGGTGATTCTGACTGTGATCGTGCTTGATCCCATCCCAATGAACTTCCATAGAGAATCATTGTTGGGTCAAGTCTATGCTTTTATTCTCATGATTGAGGAGTGTAACGTAATGCAACTACCTACCCCAAACTGGGTTCATGCGCAAATATCTACAATACGAATTAGGGTTGCCAAACTGCTAGTTATAAAAAATATAACTTATATGCACTATTACACTCCCTTTAACCTATAGGTGGTATAACAGACAGATGGACCTTAAATTGATGAAACTTTTGCGAGAATGCCCTTTTGTAAAAATGTTTGTGATGCTTGAGCTTAATCAAAACTCAAGCAAGTGAACTTTGCAATCTGGGCAGTGAGTTTGATTTGGAAGCAATAATTGAGTCTTCTCAGGAACAGAGGATATGAATGGGATAAAGGAAATCCCACCACCCAAGCTAGGCACGGATTCCACTGTCTAAACTCTAAGGTTCCGTTTGGTCCTTAAAAAATTTCATGGAAAGAAAAGTTGAAAGAAAAAAAATGTGAACGAAAAAAAGGTAGGAAGAAAATAAGTTTTTTTCTCTTATTTAGATTGAGAAAAAAATACAAGAATTTGGATGAGAAATTTGAATGTTGATGAACTACTTGAATTATGTTGATATCATCTAAGCAATGTGAGTTTGGAGGAGGTTGGGAAGTTTCCTTAAACTTTCTTCACAATTTTATGAGGAAAATTTTGTTACTTGTTTCCAACAAGTTTTTCATCTAACTTTCCGCCATATTTTTTTCCTTCGTGATTTTCTCTAAACCAAAGATAAGAAAAAAAAGTAACTTTTTCAAAAATTTTTTTTTCCACCAAAATTTTTAAGGTCCAAACAGAACCTAAAGGCCAAGCCACCAAGTTCATATTAAAGGAAATAACTCAATTTTAGCAATCAAACAGATTGTTCAAAGTGAGATTTTAAGAGATGTGTTTGAAACACAAAGTTAAGCTTTTCATTCATGGAAATCTAAATACAATAAGTAGCCAAGTAGCCATATATACACATCCCCTAAGCAGCCAAGCAAGCAAGAGGTTCCTTCTTGGTTTGGAAACCTTAATCAAGATTAAACTTAACTGAAATACAAAACAAGCTTAAGCTAAGCTAATTATAAGCTGTGAGTCCAGTAAAAAACTAAACTCAAGCTTGAACATGATTAATTAACTCTAAGTAAGCAACTCGCACATGGGAGACAGAGAAAACACCTGCTAAGACGACCTCCATCTTTGGCTAGCCAATCAGATTGCAAGTGGCCATCAAACTCCTCCTCAATTGGCCAACTTTTCTTCCAAAGTTACAAAAGAAGCTATGATTGTGTTCTTGAATAGGTCGCAAAACCCTCCCCACTAAGAAAAATCAAAGCAAAGCCAAAACAATTCCATTAGGTTTAATTAACTCGGTTTAAAACTGAAAAAGGTCAAGTTAGTTCTCGAACCTATGCTTAATTTAGAACTGATTTTAATCCTTTATCTAGAAGTTTTTTGATTTATTTATCAAATTTTTGGATATCCTAGTGTGTATATGCCATTTATTTTACTCAAATAATCATGTTGGGATTTCACAAAGTGATTTTTGCAAATGTCTTATCTTTCTTCCAAAATTTTTGTGGGTTATCGGAGTAGAGTTCTTTGTATAATTACTCTTGTTGTTCGATAATATGCTCTTTAATAGATAACTCAAGTAGTGATATTGTTACTCCTATTTCACATTGTGCAGGTATTATCTTCTCACCACGCTGACTGCATGTAAACTCAATCTTCTGATGAGTATAAGCCTTAGTTTTTTAATAGGAACTGAGTGACCATTAATTATAAATATTATTTGGTTTATGGTCTGTGTGCACGAAAAAATGTAGTCTCTAAAAATTATTTTCAATAATTATATCATAAGAAGGTTAATTAGTAGCCTATAAAACTAGTATAATACATTTGACTCCTCTTATTTCTATGGATAACCCTTCTATGCCTTTGTTATGGCTCATTATGCCATTGTCAGCTATCCTTACTTATAAAGGATTCTTGATTTTTTTTTTCTTTCCACATGGATTCTAAAAATAAAGATATTTTTTTCAAAATAGACAAAATAACCACTATCTATGTGGGCATACAATTTATATTTATTCTATCCCTCTAAATATACATTTATTGGGATATAGATGCTATTTGGATTTCTATTAGTGACTTTATAGCATACCTTCATAGTCTTGTTTTTGAGTAATTCATCTTCGTAGATTGGCTTGCTAACAGTTTTTGTTTCGTACCTAATGACTTTTCTATCTAGACTTATACTTCAGTTTACATTATGTTTTGCGGGCTCAAAACTCATTCTAATCATTTCACTGATCATACTAATTGTATCATCTTCTTGAGCTCTTCTTTAACTTATGAGGACCCTTCTCCTATTCTGATCTTGTGCTCGTGCTTCGTCATATTTGGGATTTAATAGTAATTTTGCCATTCTCATTGATGTTTATTACATTTTTCTTATGATTTTTGTGGGATTGGCAAAGCGCGATATCCTTTACCTATCAATCTTTATATTCTAAGGGTCGGGTTTTATCCATTGGATTTTTTGCATAGCAGTAGGACTTTTAAATTTCTCTACCTCTATCATCGTTAACTTAGTCTTTAAATCCATAGTATTATCTGGTTTGTAGATTATTTTTCAAAATATCCTTAGTTGATATCCTCCTCTTTTCATGTCCATCCTATGTATTTTTATCATAAGGGAGAGGACGTTTTTGGCAAATTCATCTTTTAGGCTTACATAATATTCAGGTCGGCAATTGAATTCTACTGATCCATTGCATAAATTAGTTTTAATTCCTATGATAATTTGATTATTAAATTCAATATGCCTGATATCATGTCGCAAAACATAAAGATCAAGATCTTTGCTATAACATTGTAAAGGAGTACTTTGCACTTGGACACTTCCAATATGGATATATCTATACTTTCTATCTTTGTTATACTTAAAGATATTTTTTTAGTTAATGAGATTAACTTCTCCAAATCATACTCATAGTATTTTATTTCTAAATCTCCTTCCATCATCTTATATATGTGCGTACTTGCTTTTTAATTGAAAATTGAATTTTTAATAGATTATGTCTTTTTAAATTATAGGAAGGATACAATCTCGTTTGACATCTTTATTCTCATTACCTATAATAAATTCTTCTCTTTGAAAATCATCAAGACTAATTTAGCTACTTTCCATCAAGTGACTAGTTCCTTCATAATCAGTTTTCTCATATTCATCTTCTAGTATAATCTTAATGATTCCCTTGTTTTTCAGGGCTAGATCTAGTGCTTCTTCTTTGCTAAGTTTAAAATAGTGTAGATTACCCAAAGTTTCAACAAGCTTGTTATTCTTCCTCTTTTTATATTCGTTTGCACAATGACCTACTTCTCCGCAAGTCCAACACTTATAGTTGCTTTTCTCGACAGGATAATAAGCGACTTTTCTAAAAAATCTTCATTTTTAGGGCTTGGTTTAGCATAATATGTTTCTTTGCTTGTTAAAGCTCTTTTTCTTGTAAAATTTTCTTTTCCTTCTTTTCTCTGGTTCCTTTCCTCATTGGCGAGGAGCATCCCAACAGGCTAGAAAATGTTTCTTTGTTATTGATCATTGATCTATTTTCTTATATAAGAGATTCTTGTGCCAACGGTGTCAATGATATCTGCTTTTTCAAGCCATGTAATGTACTTTTCATTCCTTATAGAATTTATTGATATGGTAATTTTTCATAGAATATACCAAGATTGGTTCCATTATGCGCAATTTTGTAATAATGTTAACTAAATTTAGCAATATAGTCTTTCAGATATCTCATATCCCAAAACTCTATATTATTAATCTTTCTTTGCCATTCTCATCTTTTTCTTCGGAATCAAGTTTGGCTCCAATAAATTTAATTTCGATTTCCTTACGTAAATGTTTGACAATTGCGGCTAGTGTTTCCATCTTTCTTAATGTATTTTTAACATCCTCATTTAATGAATCATATAAGTCAGCTATGGTGCTAGAAAAACTATGCTCAACATAATTTAGGAAATCTCCAGTGGTCCATGTAGTATTTAAGTTTAAGACACTATTTGTGCCTCTTTTCTAATGCTCAAATATTTCTTTTGTATTACAAGCTCCATTGATATTTAAGATATATCATGTTTGACTAATTGGGTTAATTGTGGGAAAAGTTTGTAATACGTACTTGCTAGAACATACGTAGGTCTCATAAAATGGGTATTTCTTTTCGAAAATTCACCAATTTTTTTAGGTTTAGGAATAACATTATTAACTAGATTAGACTCAATTTCATCAATGTTAAGTTCTTCTTCTAATTTCTTCTAAAGGTGCAACATTAAGATCCTCTAGTTTAATTAGGTTCCTTTACTAATATATTTCTTCTTCTAATTGGACATTATTTGTCTCTTTATTATCATAAGATAATACATCTTATTTATTAATTATTGCGCCCATGATTTTATTTAATTGCTTCGGATTTTGTTCTTTATCATACATATTCTCCAATTCTTCAAGATTAAATTGCTTATATTCCATCCTCTTCTTCATTCTCTGCCTTTTTAGATGATTTTTCATTTGAGTTTTCTCCTATTTCTTTTAGGATTCTTATATCATTCAAAAAAAATTGATTTTTGTTTTTTGGGTATTGGAAAAGATATTTACGCTGAAATTGAGTACTAAAACTTAAAGTAGATTTTTCACTATGTCTTATTTCATTAACTAAAAAAAATAAATTATAAACAATTGCTTCTTAATCTTCTTAACTTCAGTCTTAATTTTTACTAATTTGATTTTTAATTTCAAAATTATATCAGTGATATAGTTTCATTGAGGTGAGACTGAAGTCGTTCGTTTTGGTGAGTGAACAATGTGTGAATAATTAAGAGTAGGGCAAGTAGGTGATGATTCAAACATTAAACACAGTTACTTAGCTTAATTAAACATTAATTAGCTTAATTAGCTTAATTATTTTTTGTCTCATGGCTCCGACACCAATTTAAAGAGAATCTCGAATAATAATTATGCAGAAAATTTCTCATGCACAAAATTAAATTTTTGAAAGTAAGTTTTTAAAGATTGGAATAAAATATGCAAATATGAAAAACTTATGGTACTTGGCATAATGTAAAAAGATAAGTTTGGTCCCAAAAAATGCTTAACCAAAGTTGGATGGACCTGAAAATATTTATCAAAAATTGTAGGTTAGGAAAATTATTTGACCTAACCTCAATGATCCAAAAGATAATTTTTTTTCCAGTAGTACATAGAATACAAAATTTCAACATTGCCCTTAACATTCTCTATTACACCTCATCTATCTGGATTCCTCCTCAATTTATGTGAGAAGATGTACAACCAGATTGGACTTTAAAATTTTTCTTTTAAAAACATTACACGTGCACGCAAGCGTCTTGTAAAAATGCAAGCTAATTAAGGAGAAGTTGAAACATAAGGAACTGCAAGGTCTTTATGTCAAGAACCAATCTGACTAAAAACTTAAAATAATAGTTTAAAGTCCATAATAGGTTTTACATTATGACAAAAGCTGCAACTAACTGCATCAAAAGTCGATTATGATATTCTTTGACTTTGTTGTTATTTTGCACTTTCACCTTCTCTTTTCTAAGTGCGAGAATACGGTTGCTCATTATTTAACCCATTTCCTTCCCTATCATCTGAGCTCTCATGTTTGTTCGAGGATTACTACAATTGTGTTTTCAATCTCCCTCTGAAAGACTATTGTTCACTTTGCAGTTTGATTGATAAATTCAGTTCTAGGTTTTTCACTTTTTCTTATCAAACATTGCCGTTGTCATCATCGTATAGCATCCCTCGATAACAAGCACAACTTTATCTACTTGTTTGACTAGCAGATTGTGCATATAGATGCATAGCAATATGCATTTGCAACTACATTGTACATATCAATAAACAATGAGTTAAATGCTCTAATTTGAAAATTTCATGTATATGCAAATTACAAAGGTGATTAATACTCCTTCCGTCTCATATTCGTTATCAAAAATATCACCTTCTCTACTCCCATAACTTTATTAAAGTTTACTTTTCCATAAAATGATCAATATTTTTACTAGTTGAAAACATGTTTTCATCAATATAAATACATTCGTGCTTATTTTTATACATTTTCTAAATGTGACAATGCCTATAGTACAGAGAGAGCATGTTGTTTACCAATGTGTTCCCCATGTTCTGCGTATCATCATGTTTATCTCAAACCCATTGATAAGCACGTATTTGTTTTTATAGCTTATTTAACCTTCATGCTTCATCAATAATTTAAAAAGATTCTTAAGGAATAAAGGCAGAGGTAATTGAGCACGACAAATTCATGAACAAGAGGTTCCGTTATTGGCTAATTATTGTCTAGTCTTTATCGTAAAGGGTTCCCATGCGTTGACCACAGAAACTACAATAACTGCTTAGTGTAAGTTGGCTAATATTCAATTCAGCATTACAAATCTTTAATTTACGTCATCCGACCGAATGATGAGCTTAATCAAGTTGACAATTTTAAGATAGAATATGAAAGGTGACGGTCGCGGTTGTACGGCTGCTTGCTTCCATTGAATTATGGAGGAAGCAAATTAGTGAACGGGTCCTTTTGGCTGTAATCCTACAGATCGTTAACAATCATTGAATTTTGTGGACAAAGTAGAAAAACTAATTCTGAGCCTTCTTTTTGGACTGCAAATTTGCTAACTTTGGACATTAGTTCAATAAAAAGGTTTCTGTTTTACCTACCGGCTGCGACTATAATCCTTCTAGAGCTACCGATTGATTCAATATGGGTTTTTGTCTATTTGATTGTGGATAAGGTTATCTTCATATTGATAAATTTTTAGTAGGATTGAGTTTTAGAGTTTGAGCTAACTTTTTCTTGTTTAGCCTAGAGTCAAGCTACTGCTATCCATAAGAGGTAGAACTTTTCTATTATAGATTTTCTTTACTCACAAGATTGAAATTTAAGATCTTATTTAAGGAGAATAAGTCCAAACCACTTTAAGTCAGTAATATTTGTTACAATAAATTGTCTTACAAAGAAAAAGAAACTTTGGAAGAGATAATCTCAAATTGAGTTTAGATCAATTATGGTAATATTAACCTGAACTGAGTCATTCCATTTTTATTTTTAAGGTCGACTGTGGGTTGCAATCATTTGAATTAGATTTCGATGCCAAACTAACTTTGTCAAATGTAGCCCTCTGTTTGTCATTGGCACTTGGCATGCCCAGTGCAGTAAATCATAAATCAAGCTAACTTTGTCAAGTGTAACTTCTCACTATTAATGCCAATTTATCCCTTGCTACATGTGCTACGGAATTTTAAGGACTTTCATCTACCTTACCTTACAAAGAAATCAGACATATGACACAACTAAAAGACTTAGGCCTTGTTCTTTCCATTGAAAAATAAACATGTACAAATTCTTTCTTATCTTTCGCAATTCTTTCCAATTCTTGCCAGTCTTTACCAGCTATCCCAAAAAGATTTCAATTCTCCCCGATCTTTACTGTTCTTTACCAATCCTTTTGTATCCTACAATTCTTACCATTTTTTCATTCATTTCCACTTAAAAAATTTCCTAACTCTTCCCAATCCTTACCAATCCTTCCACATATATCCCAATCCTCATCAATCATCCCAAGAATCTCAATTTTCCCAATGGTTCTCAACTTTTGTACATTTTTTTTTCCAAAAAATCCTCTGTAACCAATACTTATTTACCAACAAAGAGAGCAAGCCCTTAAAAATAGTTATATAAAAGAAATAAAACAGGAAAAAAAGGGCCCCAACCGACCCTTGTTTTTGAATTTTTATTTAACCTGTCTATTATTTAATAATTATCATTCTTTTGATCAATTACAAAAGATAGAATTTGAAAACATTTCACTTTATATCAATTATTAGAGGCATCTTATATACAGTTTATTATAGATAGTCTTGTGTTATCAATATAAAACATTACCGTGATTAGTATGAGCATAAGGTCGATACAGATAAAGTGATGAATTTACGACCATTCAGTAACATTATGAATTTTCAAATAAGATGCTTACAATGATGCAGACAAATAAGTTAAAAGATTGCTTAAATGAAATTATTCAAATTAATAAATTTGAGAATGATCTATATATGCGACACAAATCCCGGCATAACATTACCTACATCACGGTAGCTGAGCAAACTCATCGATGTACAGCTTTTGTAAGCAATGGAATCAATGCAATGATTTGCTTATATTAATGCTGATGCTTGTGACTCATCAGTTTGGTTTGGCCTAGGGTACAACATAGACACGCTAGGCATAGGCACCTCAACGGCTTAACGTACAGTATAATATGCCTCTTGATTCCACTATTTAATGCGAACGTTACCGGACCATGTAATTCTTTAGAATTAGATTTGCAATCTACCTCCTTTGCAAGAATTACATTATGATGGTTTTCAGGCGTAGCCAATAATAAATCCCTTAAATTTAAGAGCCCTAGTATAAGTTGCATAAATGCTAAAAGGCCATAAAGATATAATAGACATTTCTATCTAAAACACTAGAGCCTCTAATTAACCATTTTATTATAAATAAGAGCATAGAATAAGAGTAGGTACAAGAGTGGGTGCCAAAGAGTTTCTGCACAAAATTTTAAAGAACTTAATTTATGAGATTGTGGAGGATTTGTTTTGTCACATATCCTTTCCTATTAGTGATTCAAGTTAGGCGTTGGATCATTTTCTGTTACAAGAATTAAGGCAATTCTATTTATGCTTGATCTAATATTTCAATTCCATTCATTGATATAAGAGCATGTCGAATTGTGCTCCTAGTTCGACCTCTCGCAAGCCTCCACTTTACTTGTGCATGGTTATTCATAATTAGCTTTCGTTTTAATCTTCATAACCGAAATTTTACGCTGTTATTTCATGTACAATTTCTAAATAAATTTTCATGAAATTTTGGACATTAGTAGAACTTTTGTTTAATCAAAGATATTAGTAGAACTTGATCAGTGCAAGCTTGAATTTGATATATTATGCACATGATTTGGCTAAGTATTTTACGAGCGATTGAGTTCTCAAAATCTAGGATTTCGCATGGGATAACACCAATTTTGATTGTTGAATCGTTGATTTTATTCATTTTCTTCGCAATTGATGCATGGATTTAATAGCCCATGAAGTTTTGACAAGAAGCCCTCAAATTCGAGGCAACTTTTATGAAAAGTGGTCAAAATATGCAACAAATTTTCCCCAAAAAACTAGGGTTGGTTTTTAGCAAATTCGACTGGATTTTTTTTTTAAAAATTTAAAATTCTTCAAATTGATAGTTACATTACCCTGCCATAAGATTTCTATCAAAGACCCTTATTTCCTAGCCAATTTGATTGATAAGCTATAGAATTTTTAGGTTGAATATTGCAGGAGACCTAAGGTATTTTGTTACATATCGAACGCAATTTTTCAGTTGCCGTTTGGCTATTTTGTTTTGCAATTGATATATGCATCTTGTTCCTCACATTTGAAGGCAAAACTCAAAAATGTTATGGTCCATTTGATTTGTTCTGGGCCAAATTTTGTAAAAGATTTTGGTCGACCCAAGGATTAGGGTTCTTTCATTGGAGTACATTTTTTGATCAATTTCTAGATATTTTATTTCGGCATTTATGTATAAATATTGCATTTACATGAATTTCCTTGGCACAATACCTCCATCCCTAACCCAATTTGGTCGAAAAATAGCCAGATTGACGACTACATCCAAATAGTGTATTTGAATTCGATTCTTAGCTCATTTTTTTTTTGTAGTTTTTTGCAAATTAAAGATCCAAGTGAGTCCTAGAACCAGTTTACGACAGATTTGAAAAGGCTAATGGAGTCAAATTCCGTTAAAAACGGTAGTTTGGTTGTAGGGTGGCAATCACTCATTTTCGGTGGCATCCAGGTCATGTTACATAGCTGAAGCATAGGGATGATTTCACGTGGGCCGCATTTGATTGTAGGCTATGGTATTCACTGGCATACCCTGGTGCAGCCCTCTTGTTCCCTTACTTTTTTTTTTAAAAAAAATTGCCCAATCTTTTTCCATAGTTGACCAAAGAGTTGACTGTACTTGACCATAAGGGTTGACCAATGACAAGGCTTTTGTTTTAAGACTATGCGGCCATTTTGAATTTGTATAAGTTGATTGAAAACTTTGTGGAAATTTCTTAGTAATCTGTGAGTATATATTTATCTTTGATATTTGATATCAATATTTTTGGGTTAAATATTATGTGATTCTTTTGGGAATATTTTATGTTGCTTTATTTGAACATGTATAATTCCAATTGAATTTCATAAGAAATATGCAAGTGTTTATTTAATATCATTGAGATTAATTGACAAAATCATACGAGATATTTTTTGAGTTTTTATTACATAATTATTATCTTCAGGCATATTTGCTCCCTATTGAATTTTGTGTTTGTGTTCCGTCTTTTGGGCATATTTACGTGTAGTCTAACTGTAACTCTGAAGGGCCATATGAGTCAACTAGCTAATTAGATACTCATCTTTTAGTTGATAAAGTTGAATTGTTTCGGGATGGTGCTTTAGCTGTGTGATCCATGGACCTGTCTCTTTCATTTCTTTCGTTTATTTACTTCTCTAAGGCAAACTGGATCCGTCTTCATCATCAACAGCGATTGAAAGTGATCATATTCTTCTTACAAGTGGGAGCAAGATGATTGGTTGTCATTTGAGTGGAAGAAAAACCGATCCAAAAGGGAATGATTTAAGATTATATGAATCTCTAATAAGGCATAGTAGTAATCCTCCATGCCCTTCAGATAGTGAAGTAAAATAACTTTTTACGGCATTCATATAAAAGGCAAGTGAGCTAAGATGCTCTTTCCAACCTTTCTAATCACAAGTGGATGAAGGCAGCAAAAAATAAATAGAGTCAATGAAGGTCAACAAAGCATGGAAACTAGTTGACCTTGAGAAGGACACAAAGTTATTGAGCATAGGAGAGTTCTCAAATAGTGATGCTAACGGAACATTTGACATTAGACTCAACTTGTTTCAAAAGGGTACACAGAATAAGATATGATCAACCATAAAGAGTTGTTCCCTCCTATCATGTAGTTCACCCTGATTCACCTTTATCTAGCTATTGTTGCTAGTTTGGATCTTAAGATTCATCATATGGAAGGACATGGGTCAATCTTAAAGGAGATTTAAGCGAAGATACATATATGAAACAACCTAGTTCTATTCGGAAGGGTCACAAAACATAAGGTTCATACACATGTGAGGTCAATGCATAGCCTTAAAGTATCTTCAGCGGATTGGTATATTTGTTTTTCACAATGTGGTCATCTCTATTGGTTTCTCTATGATTGATAGAGGTCATTGTGTTCATACGAAAAGCTCGAAATGCAAGTTTATAGCTAAGTTATCATACGTATATGACATATAGAAAGAATGTAAACTTCCAAAGCAATGCAAAAGGTCTAGTCATAATCATCTAACTTTGAGATGATTCATACGGTTAAAGTAGCATAAATAAAGTTTTTGAAGAGAATTTTCAATGAGATTATTCCTTTTCCAAAAGAAAATCACATAAAAAGTTCTTTTAATAGCTTAGTATGCACAATTATGGTCCCATAGGCACTCATACCAACAATGGTGAGGCCTCACAATAACAGGTATCCAAACTCTATCAAAAATAGAATAAATGAGTACAGCCTATTTTGCTACAGTGGTTGGAAGTCTATTGCGCAACATTCCGTGTGGTTGAAGAGTTAACTCTTTTTTTAACAATGCTAAGCTTGCCCACTATGGGCCCTATCTCTCATGCTGGCGGGTTGAAAGAGATACTTGGATTATTTGATCAGTGGATCGAATAGTATTGTGTAGTAATGATTTATTGTCATAAATTGTGATCACGTGTGCCAAGAAATTTAAGGATTGTTAGAAGACTAAACAAACTGAGCATCAAATTTTACTTTTGTGAATGACATCATTAAACACCGATAGAGTGAACATAATGTAAAATTCCTACAAATGACATGGTCATGGAGTCATTAATCGAGCTTTGGTAAGAAGATCTATCCATTAAGCGTGTAAAGGCTTAGGGGACTTCGTAGATGATAACATGCATTGGTGTGTTGTTTAGTAACTTTCAAATGATCATCTAATGCTAAAAGTATCAAATAAGTTGATTTGAATATACTTATTATTGTAACGTTTGAATTAAGATTCTTATTCATGGAAACATTTTGTGATACTTGAAAGATATGTCTAATGGATATGAGATTAGTTCTCTCATATAGGTAACCACCTCCATTGAGTAGGGTATTAATGAGAGATGAGATAAGATCTTAAGTAAAACGATCATAAGAATAATTTGAGAATGTTTTACCTTAAAATCATGAATGTGACCTAGATAATTGTCGAAGGTCAATACATATGGGTAAAAATGAATTCTACTCTATCTTAAATAGGCTATATGTGAGTTAAGGTTGATAAGTATATTTGGGAACTCAATTTAGACAAAAAGGTGTCCAAATATCATCTATACAACAGTTTGGTCGAAGGACCAAATGACATACACTCCATAGTGAAGGAGACAATGATGTAGCATATGTTTCATATCTCATATACAAGAGAAGACCAATCGGGTCAATATAAGTTAAATATCAAATTATATTTATGTGAGACCAAATAAAGCGATCGGATTATATATGTACCATTATGACTCCAATTTGTGGTTTAAGACTGGATCCAATGCTCTTTATGTTAGCATGTTGTCAAGCACCATGAAAGATTCAATCTAGCGGGACATGTGTAGAAAAATAAGTTGTATTTGGTCGAGAGTCTCATAAGCAGAGGAAGATCACCTATGTAATCCCATTAATTTGTATTCACTGATGCTTTAATTATGACACATAAATCATAATTATGAATATGAAATACGGTGGTTTGATGAGATTAAACTGAGACATCTTAATGAAGTCTTAAGTCCAAAGGATGAGGGTCATTGAGATGCGGATGATTCGTTGGATGTGTGGCCACATCAGATTAGATAGGATTAGAAAAATGGAGTGACTAGAGACAAAGTAGGAGTGGCATCAATAGAGGACAAGATGAGAAAGGGCAGACTTACATGATTTGGTCATACAAGGAGGAGTATGGATGCACTAGTGAGGAGATGTTAAAGGATTGTTCTATTGGAGTGTAGATGGGTCAAGCTAGACCAAGAAAGAATTGGAATGAGGTGATTAGACATGATTTAAAGACTTTAGGATTAATAGAGGACATGACTCAGGAGGAAGTTATGGAGGTCCAGGGTTAAGGTTGTAGACTTTAGGTAACTTGTTACTTGTCCTTCCCTTAGTCGTTTATATGTAACTTACTATTTTTTATGTTATCGTAGTTGTCTCTATTTTTATTTGCGGCTATAGGTTGCTATTATGGGACCTACAATAGGAGTTGTTGTTGTTGTTGTAAACTAAGACATCTTGATAAGATTGAAAAGATATAGGGCACTTGCATACTTTTATTTATCCCTATGCGGTTCTAGGTAAAAGGCTATAATTTTTTTATTTATTTTTGTGAAAGGTAATTATAAGTCTATTAGGTATCCATTCCCTGATAGGTTCTACCTAAATTATCATCAACCAGAATGAAAGGAAATTCCCGATAAAGTGGGGAGGAAAAAATAGAAAGAGAAAAAGATCTAAGTGAACAGCAAATTTAGCTATCCAATCAGCAGTCATATTATCTTCGCAGTAAATATGGGTAAATGAAACAAATTGACATTCTGAAATCCTATTTTAAATGTCTTAAGGATCAAAGCTATCTACCAAGGTGTGTTAATCTGTGCTCGAATTGCGTTAATGATAATTGGATTATCACCTTTGGATCCTACGATAACCTGCCTCTATGACAATCTTGTTCCCATCTCTCATGGCCATTGTTGCTGCTACTAAGATCGAGGCTTGCTCCAGAAAACGAGAACCATCCATGATAAAACTCCCTTGCCAGTTGCACATAACCTGCCGTAGCCCCTGTCGATGATTTTGAGCCATTAAGTTTATCTTGATGGATACCCCTGTTGGCAACTCCAACCCAATGAAGTGAGTGGTCTTAGAATGATGGTGATTGTGATTGTGATGGAAGCTAAATGATGGAGAAGATGAAGAAGAAAAAGTTGTGGTTGAAGCACATTTTCCATTCTACCTAGCAGCGTTTTGCACGAAGCAATGTCCTAATAGGATTTGGCATGATGTAGTTAAAGATTAAGGAATTACATTGTTTCCTAATACTCCATAGGAGTAAAACGACATGGGAGAAGTGGAGGACTTAGAAACTATCGAATCAAGTTAAAGAGGAAGCATTCGTATAAATAGGGAAAGTTACAAGCCACTGATGTTCAATGGCTGAATCCTAAACTTTCTTTGCGGTGGGGCAATGGAGAAAAATATGATCAAAATCCTCAATGTCATTAAGACGGGCATGGCAAATAAGATCCAGTTAGAGACCTCTTTGAAGTAGTATGCCTCCTGATCGTAAAGCATTATGACATAATTGCCACAGGAAACTTCTGATTTTAGGCATTATATCTAATTTCCAAATCCAGTTGTAATGTCATAAAGGTTAGTGCTTACGTAGGTTATCTTGTGCCTTCTAGGTTGCCAATTTTGTGGTAAATTCACCAAATCTAGTAAGCCCTCAACAAAAAGAATCTATAACATCCGCATTATAGAATTGAGGATGCCTTAGATATGTTGAACTACATCATTTTGTAAACACTGAATTAATTTAAGAGAATCTCATTGCTTGTCTAGAGTAATGAATGCACATACCTTTACATTAAGGTACAGTGGAAGGATATAATCCTAAGAGAGATACCAAACTCTCATTAGAGCCTCAAGCATTGGTCCCAAAATTGATGGTTCGTCCATTCCCAACTTTTCAACGTAGGTTAATAAAAGGCCTAAGTTGGAAGAGACACTTCTAAACTAAAGAGTCTGATTGTTTTAACTTGCAATCAAAGAAGTGGTCAGGAGAACCATACTTGGCTCTCATTTGATGAACCCAAAAGTTGCTTACCTTTGTAAGTATTTTCCAAGCCAACTTAGCAAGAAATGTCATATTCATTGCCACTATCTCACATATACCTAATCCTCCAAACGTTTTAGGTCTACAAATCTTCCCAAGCAATTAGGGGTAGACATTTTTGAGAGTTAGAGTTCCCCCCCCCCCCAAAAAAAATCACAATTTGTACATTCGAAGCTAGTAGCAACTGTGCTAGGTAGTTTAAAACACCCGATTATAAGACTAGGAAGGGCTTCAAGGTTGGCTTGAATAAGAACAACATGGCCAACTTCTAAAAGAACTTAGCTTTCTAGTTATCCAGTTTTGCATTAGCTTTCACACTAAGATTTTGAAAGAGATACAGAAAGTCCCCCTAGAAGATAGAACATCCCAGGTACCTAACTAGTGGCGAACTATGTGGCATATTAAATATACCCTCCGTTGTTTGCCTGTCAAGGACTCATGTATTTTAGAAAATACAATGTTCGACTTATGAGAATTAATCAATTGTCCTTATCATGCAAAAAAGGTGTCAAGGGCAGATTTCAACTTTTGATGAGATTGGGAAGTGGCTCTACAAAAAAGAAGTCAATCATCTGCAAAAAGAAGACATGAAATTTGTGTCGCACAAGGAGCTATCTTAATCCCAATCCTAGATTTGACATCCAAAGATTGCTCATAAAGTCTACACGCAAGGATGTACATACAAAGGATAAATAAGTAAGAAGACAATAGATCCCCTTAAGATAACCCTCTGGATGGCTTTGGAAATCCACACCATTCATCATTAATAATGATCAAATAAGTGAATGTAGAAATCTATTCTTTTACCCATTGGATCTATGTGTCATGGAAACCTAATTAGCAAAGGTCGTTTAACAAAAAATCTCATTCTATTCGATCATATGCTTTTTCCATATCTAACTTAAAGGGTAGATAGCCCTTTTTACCCTTGAAGTGTTTAAACTTGTTCATAATCTTATGGGCAATTAAAATATTATCATGCATTACCCAATTAGGGGTAAAGGCACTCTGTGAAAGATGACTGATGCATTATAGGATATGCTGCATCTACTAGGATTTTGGATAGGATTTTATATGAAGCGTTACAAAAACTGATTGGTCGAAAATGTGTAGTTGTTTCAACATTATCCACTATTGGAATAAGAGCAATCCATGTGTGTTTCACTTCTTTGAGCAGTTAGCAGAATTGAAAAATCTTTAATGAAAAAACATAATTAATCCTTAATAATTTCCCAATGTCCCTGAAAGAAGGAGACTCCAAACCCATCTTGATGAGGAGATTTGTGGGGATCATTTGGAAAAAGGCAGTATGGATTTCATTATCTATGGCAGGTTTAATTAAATCCATATTCTGTTATATTGTTACGATAAGAGTTATAAGATTAGCAGCCAATGCAGGGAGCGAATTACGGGCAGAAGAAAAATAGGCAGGAAAATCATTAGTGAATTTCTACTTAATCATGAGTAATTTGTTAGTCCATACACTAGAAGCGTTCCTAATTCTAAGGATAGAATGACGATGTTTCCTGTTGGCAATGAATCGATGAAACAAACGAAAATTCATATCACCATCCAATAACCACTTTTTCCATGCGTGATGGCCCCAAGAACATTTATTGAAAAGTAGAAACTTTTCATGTTACTTGAGGAGTCTAGAGTGCCCATCATTTAGCCTTGTACTGTGTTGATTTTCTAGTAACTTAGATTCTACATATTTAATCTTTCAGTGTTTTTGCAACACCCCGGGTTTCTAATTTCATTTCTTTATTACTAATCCTTATCCTACGTGGCAGTGGAACCTGAATTGGGGTGTCACCGCTGTATTTCCTTCTTGGAAATACCAGGCTGGATATCGAAACAATTAATACATCATTACTTGAAAAAAACACTTCAACTTTTTAACAAAAGGGGTCACACTTTGATGTCACTACTAATTTAAAACATCTATTAACATTGTCTTTATTCTAAGAAACTACTAACCTTGCATCCTCTTCAACTCAGGTGTCAGGGCCTCACTCTACTTTCAATCCCCAGTCCTATGTACAACTAAATCACTTGAAAAACAAAACATTTTATAAAAGTGAGATAAACTCAGTAAACAATCACCCCTAACAGTCAACTAAGGGGTAGGGGAAAACAATAAGACTCCTAAGACACACTTCTCATTAACATAAGCTCCCATGGTTACTAGATCTCAGTGATATACATTCATAATTCATAATTTGAATCACGACGGTCAGATTTAGGATGAGTGATCCCACTGGGTCTCATAACCTGCGCTTGGATTCAGTGCAACCGCTTAACTCGATCCTGGCCTACCGCTTACTATGATGGTTACTGCTTAACCCTTTCCTGGCCTACTATCATCGGGGATGGTTACCGCTAACCTGGCCCACGTCCCAGCAGGGCACATGGCCACTCACATGCATGCACTAGTTTTCCAGGGAAGGCTAATGGCCGTCAATCAACAGTCAGATTAAATCTCACCCAGCTCAGCTTTTACAGTTACTGTTACCCTTCTCTTTATCAAAGGTCCATTTAACATGAAAGGTATATTCAATCTCAACCTATTTTCCCAAGGTCATCAGCACAGAAATTAAGTCTTAAATTTCCAGCACAACATTACCAAGTCGCAACTCCTGAACACATCACATCATGCAGATTTTGCGATGCAGTCACATTCAGTTAACTCATGCTATTATTTTAGTCAATCAATAAATAGGGCAATTCTTACCAAGTTTAGAGCACGTACGATTTCAAACAACTCGGGGAAGGGTTAGGGCATGATTGTTAATTGGATACCGTACAAGGTTACAGGCTCGGTTACTAATTCGAATTTACTGCTCCACACCTGGGCTAACGCATAGCCCATACTCAGTCCAATCACATAAATTACACCCCTTCCCTTTGCCCTACATCCAAAATTATTATTTTTTTTCTAAAATTTTACTCTTATTTTTAGGGCCTCTAATCCGAAGCCCAACCAGGATCCAGATTCAGCCAGAATCTGGGTCCCCTTCTAGAACTTATAACTTCTGCCCCCGAAGCCGAAATTCCATTTTCTAGCCCAATATAGCAATAGTCTGTCTTCCACACTTGTCATGTTTAGGGTTTCACCCGGTTCTTGCCCGAACTAGGCCGTTTTCTTATTTCTTTTAGCGGTGTCCCTGATTATCTTAGTCTAGACAGTCCGTGGTAAATTGACCATAACTTTGGCTATGCTACTGCAATTTGCTTGATTCAAAGACGAGGTTATGCGGCATATCCCGACACATCCACCTACAAAGTTTCACAATTTTTGGAAACCTGACCCTCCCTGTGCAAATTTCAAAAGTGAACATTAGTGCAGTCCTGTTTCTAGACCATCAGGTTCTGCCCCGGTTTCCTAACTTGACTTTCTGACTCCATAACTTTAGCACCTGACATTTGAAATTCACCTTATTGCCCATTATCGAAAGATGCGCTCATCTACTACAACTTTCATGTTTAGTGGTTTTGCTATTTCCCATGGTTTTGCTATTTCCCACTGTAGCTAGGTTAAAAAGCCTAAAATATGCCAACTATTCCTGACTGTCCCAGTTTTGACAGTCTCCGGTAAATAGGCCATAACTCATTCCTTACAGGTTGGAATCCCTTGATTCAAAAGGACTAAGCAGAGGACTCCTTAGCCCATCTACCATCAAATTTTTACGATTTTTAGACAAGTAGATCAACAAGAATAAAGTTTTAAAATATGCGTAATTTTCTGCCCTTATCCAGTGGCATGATTTTACCAATTTCAAACCCAAGACCCGCTCTTTTCACCTCCATATCCACTTCGTTAATTCTCATGACAACCCCACGTGAATCCAATGACCCTTTCCCTAACCTAAGTCATCTAAGTCAAGGAAAAAAAAACTACAATTTGATACCAAGAATACAAGAAAACGTTGCACACTCACCTTGATATAAATTTGGGAGAGAAGCGATTTGAGTGTCGAACGCTTTGTGCTTTAAATCTGAAAACAAACATAAGAAGAATGAAATTTAATGCTTCCTACTCGAAATTCGCATGAACTATGAAATCTTGAAAAAAAACTACAAAGGTTTTGGGATGTTCATGCATAGGGTGCATGGGGATGCACCCCACTTACCACCAAGGAAGAGGGAGCATGGGCGGCCGGCGATGGTACGTGTGGTGGCCGGCGGTCACGGCTGAGAGGAGGGGGGAGAGGGGGGAGAGAGAGAGATAGAGAGAGAGAGAGAGAGAGCACGAGAGGAAAAGAGAGAATGAGGGGAAGAGAGAGAAAGAGATGGCGTGAGAGAGGGGGGTTAGCGTTTAGGGGCTCGGTTAATAGGGGGATTAGGGTTTAGGGGCCGGGTAGTGGGAGGAAAAGGAGGGAAAAAGAAAAAAAAGAAGAAAAAGAAAAAAAAGAAAAGGAAGGGAAGGAAATAAGAGGAAAGGAGATAACATATATATATATATATATATATTTTTTTTTCCTAGGGTTTGATTTGGGTGAATTTAGGAGGAAAAAAGTTAAATTTCAAAATAAAATAGATAGGAGGGAGAAATAAATGAAAGCAATAAATAGTTGTGTTATGAAGCAAAATACGCAAATATTTAAATCGAGGAAAAGAACAAAAATAGCCCGGATGAAAAATAAATATTTTTTTTTGTCGTTGTAAAATTTTTTAAAAGACACAACACGTGGTGAAAGAGATTTAGGATGACTTGGATTGCGAGGGTTGGTCCACATCACAGGATCTCCCAATTTGATTTTCTGGGGTTTTACATACTATCCCACTTAAGAAAGTTTTGTCCTCGAAACATCACTAAGCTGCGACACCCTACCATTACGAACAAGAATTTCCGAGGTTTTACATGTACTACCCCACTTGAAAGGTTTCGTCCTCAAAACTTACACCAAGCTGCGACACCCTACCATTACGAACAGGAATTTTCGGGGTTTTACATATACTATCCCACTTGAAAGGTTTCGTCCTCAAAACTTACATGCACCTGGTTATAGGAACAAGTGAGGGTATTTGTCTCGCATCTCCTGCTCCGGCTTCCAAGTGAATTCATCTCATGATTGGCCTAAAGGACCTTCACTAAGGGCACCGTCTTCCTACGGAGGTGCTTTTCCCACTGATCTAGAATCTGTACAGGCTGTTCCTCATATGATAGGTCTTCCTGGAGCTGTATAGGATTAGGTCGATTACGTGCGAGAGATCTGCAATGTACTTTCGTAACTGTGACACATGGAACACGTTATGTACCCTTGGAAGTTCGGGTGGTAGTTCCAGTCGATATGCTATTTCCCCAACTTTCTGCATGGCTAGGTACGATCCGATGTACCTCGAACTAAGCTTTCCCGCTATCCCAAATCTCGCGACCCTCTTGGTTGGGGACACTCGGAGAAATACCTGATCTCTTACTTGGAACTCAAGGGGCCTACGCCTCCGGTCAGCATAGCTCTTCTGGCGGCTCTCATTCGTTCCTAGATCACTATGATTTTATCCGTGATGGCTTGGATTAACTCCGGTCCAATGGTTAAAGCTTCATCTATCTCCTGCCAATAGAACAGAGTCCTGCATCTCCTCCCATACAATGCCTTGTACGGGGCTATGCCAATACTCGCATGGTAACTGTTGTTGTAGGAAACTTGATTAGTACCAGCTGTTCGTCCCACGCACTCTTAAAATCCAAGGCGCAAGCCCTTAGCATATCCTCCAAGGTTTGAATAGTGCGTTCTGTCTGCCCATCCATAGCAGGGTGAAAAGCAGTACTAAAACGTAATAGTATCCCAGACGCTTCTTGTAACTTCTACCAGAATCCCAACTGGAATCTGGTGTCCCGATCTGACACTATGGAACTAGGGACCCCGTGCAACCGTACTATCTCCTTGAGATATGCTCGAGCTAACTGATCTAGGGTCCAGGTATTCCTCATGGCTATAAAATGTGCTAATTTCGTAAGTCTATACACAATGACCCAAATTGCATTGTTCTTTCGTTGAGTCAACGGTAAGCCCACTGCAAAATCCATGGACGCCGAGTCCCATTTCAACTCAAGGACATGCAAGGGTTTTAGAAGTCTTGCTAGTTGCTGGTGCTAAATTTTCACTCGCTGACAGGTTAGGCACTTTGTCACATACTCCGCCACTTCCTATTTCATGTTACCCCACCAAAATATAGCTTATTTCCCCCAGGGCGCACTGAATGTGGAGTACTATGACCCTCATCTAAGATTTTCTTCTTGAGTGCTTCAACTGCTAGAACACACACCCGGTTATGGAAACGGATGGTACCATCTTCATGGATTACAAACTCGGGTGCCTTCCCCACCAATATTTCTTCCCTGATCCGTTCGAGTTAAGGGTCCATAGCCTGAGCTACTCGAATTTTCTCTATGAGGGTCGGCTGTGCTTCTAAGGCGCAAAGAATAGGTTTGGCCCTTGGGAAAATTACGTTAAGTTCCAACTTCCGAAATTCCTCACACAACTCGTTCGAAAGCGCTAGTAAGCAGCTCAGTGCTGGGTACGGTCAGCGACTCAATGCATCCGCCACTACATTAGCTTTTCCTAAATGGTACTAGAAATGAGCATCGTAATCTTTCAGGAATTCTAACCACCTTGTCTGTCTCATGTTCAGATCCTTTTGTGAGAAGAGGTATTTCAGATTGGTGAAAACCTCACAGTGTAGCCCATACAGGTAATGCCTCCAGATCTTAAGCGCAAACTTGACAGCTGCTAATTCCAGGTCATGAGTTGGGTAGTTCTGTTCATGTGTCTTCAGTTGTCATGAGGCATAGGCTATAACACGACCCTCTTGCATTAGCACACACCACAACCTACTCCTAGAGGCATCACTGTACACTACAAAATCTTCGTCAGTGGTAGGTAAGGCTAGTATTGGCGCACTCGTCAATATCTTTTTAAGCTCTTGGAACGCTTTCTCACATTGTTCCGGCCATTCATACTTAGTGACCTTTCTGGTCAAGTTGGTGAGCGGGGTGATAACGTTTGAGAAATTTTGGACAAATCTGCGATAGTACCCTGCCAAATCCAAGAAACTCCTCATTTCTGTCGGGTTCTTAATTCTGGGCCCGTTTGTGGCACAACCTCTATCCTCTTAGGGTCCACAGATACTCCCTTATTAGATACTACGTGTCCAAAAAACGCTATATTGTTCAGCTAAAACTCACACTTTGAAAATTTACCATACAACTAATTTCTCCTTAATAATTTCAGGGCTATCCGTAGATGGTAGGTATGCTCTTCTGGGGTCCTCGAGTAAATTAGGATGTCGTCTATGAATACCACTAAGAATTGATCCAAGCAGGGTTTGGAGACCGTGTTCATGAGATCCATGAATGCTGCCGGGCCATTAGTGAGGCCAAATGGCATCACCACAAATTTATAGTGTCCGTACCGGGTATGAAAGGCAGTCTTGGGTATATCCCAATCCTTGATTCAGAGTTGATGGTACCCCGAACGAACGTTTATTTTGGAAAAGTCCCCGCACCTTGTAATTAATCAAAAAGGTCATCTATCCTGGGCAGAGGGTAAGGGTTCTTGACCGTTATCTTGTTTAGCTCTCGGTAGTCTATACACAACCTTAGGGCCCCATCCTTCTTCTTTACAAACAACACCGGAGCTCCTTACGGGGATGTACTAGGTTGGATATACCCTTTTTCCAAGAGTTCCTCTAACTGTGTCTTTAATTCCTTTTGTTCTGCCGGTGCCATTCGATAAGGTACCCTAGAGATAGGTGTGGCTCCAGGGGTTAGGTCGATACAGAGTTCCACCTCTCTAAGGGGTGGCATACTGGGAATCTCATCTGGGAATACATCTAGAAATTCCCGCACTACTGGAATGTCCTCAAGGGAGGGCCCTGCACCATCGGTTTTCACTACGTTACACAGGAATCCCTCGCATCCTCGAACTAACAACCTGTGGGCTTGTATCACAGAAATTAAGTACCTGTGGGCTTGCATCACAGAAATTAAGTTCACTTCCGTTCTCGGTTTCTGGCCCTTATGCACGACATTCTCTCCATTGGGTCCCTTTAGGGTGATTTTTCGTCTTGGACAGTCTATTTGAGTCTGATGCTTAGCTAACCAGTCCATTCTCAAGATAACCCCAAAGTTTGTTAGCTCAAACCTATATAAGTCTGCCAGGAATTCATACTCATACATCCTAAGAGGGCAGTCCTGGTATAGCTCCTTATACATCATGGTCTTTCCATCAGGGAGAATCACATATAGGAATGAAGATTTATGAGTGGCAACTAGTCCTAATGACTCAACTAATTTAGCAAAAATAAAGGAGTATGTGGCACCCGAATCAAACAAAATGTCCACTGGTTGAGTTAGGATAGAAAAAGTACCCATCACAACATTGGGAGCATCCTCTGCTTCCTCCTTATACATCACATAGACTCTACCCCCATAGTTCCGGGGCGGTTAGTAGGGAAGTCGGGCCTGAACTTGCTGAGGTGCCTGGTTCTCCTGGGTAGGGTTGGCTGCCTGCCCACCCCTATTCTGATATGGTTTCTGGGATTGATGTCCCTGTTCATGTCCCTGGCTTGGTCCTTGTCCTTGACTGGTAGGAGGTGGAGGGAGTGGGCAGTCCCAAACCTAGTATTGAGGGCTTCCACAGCGGAAACACCTCTTAACCGATCGACATTCTCTAGCATAGTGCCCCAACTTTCCACAGGCGTTGCAGGTCTCCTTAGGTCGTGTGTTGGGGTGATGGCCTCCACGAGTATTATCGTTCGAGTACTGATTCCCGACAGGTTGACAGCATTGCTCCTGTGATTAAAAGTTGCTTCGATTATCCGTCTTCCTCTTAGTTCCCCTTTGTTCGTTGAAATAGTTACTCCGCTCCTTCATCGCCCTCTCTACGTTGACTGCAGTGTCATATAGGTCAACGTAAGAGTTGTACTGATGTACTGACATCATCTCCTTAATGGTGGGGTTCAGCCCAGCCTCAAACGGGTTCATCTTTAACCCTTCGTCAGCTACGAAGGCTGGGGAAAATCGCAAGAGCCCCATAAACTTCGAGGTGTACTCAAGTACGCTCATGTTCCCCTGCTGTAATTGCATGAACTCGCCCTTCTTAGCCTTTTACAGGGAGATGGAGCAGAAATGATCCTTGATCATTTCCTTGAACTTGTCCTAACCAAACCCAGGCTCATATTGTCTCTCCCTCACTGTGGCCCACCATAAGTCGGACTTATCCTTCAGGTAAAATACAGCTAACTGCACTTTCCAACCCTCGGGGCATTGGAGTGCGTCGAACAGTTTCTTTATACCCCTAATCCAGTCCTCAAAGGTCTTGGGATCAGGGGTGCCATCATAGATGGGCAGGTGGTGGCTTGCGAATCTCTTAAACATGTAAGAATTATCTTCCTCGGCCCTGTTATCTCATACCTCCATTAGCTTTTGCAGTTGTTCATTCTAAAGCTGTAACTACTCCCCTTGCTTCTGTAGCAACTCCATTAGTAGCAGGTTGGTGAGGTCCACTCCAGCAGGCGGATTGGTCTCGTCTACCTGACTGCGAGACCCATTCCTGTTCCGAGGGCGTAGGGCCTCCAGCCGCTCCCGGAGGGTCGACATGTTTCCCGCCATCCTATTCGGGAAATAAGTTGGGTTGAGTTCCCCTCTTAATAGTTCATTTCCTACGTACTACTAGAGTTCAATAACACAGTACATGCTAGTGCATCATGCAACATTTGACAAGTGTTTGATTACAGCACTTCACCACATCCATGTGGTACAACCACTACATCACATGCTCATGCATTTCACATCATACATGCATCACGTTCACATGATTCACATCTTCCACAGCATAGAACGCTGGTATTTAGATAATTTGAGGAGATTTTATTGCATAAAATTTCAATATCATAAGTGTTTCACTCTAGTACTTTTCATTACATCACAATTTATTGCTTTATTAGCCCACAGTGGCTTAATAACACAATCAGGAAGGTAACTACAATGCTGCCTTAGAGAAAAAGAGAAAGAAAACAAAGCTTTCTAAATGCTATGAGCTTCTATTGGTCAAGGGCGTCTAGTAGACAGGTACTCCTACACATCCAACCACATCTGCACCACTTCCAGCGGGTCATCCCAGTCCCAGACTCGCCCCTCTTCTCCACAGAATCTATCTCTTCATCCAAGCTTTTCGGTCCTCTGGTCTAGTCATCCTGCCCAATGAACTCCCTCCTTACTTCTTCCTGCTCCCCATCGGGGTTCTCTTTCTTAATGTGCTCCATCTTGCACTCATTTAAGTCTCCCTCAAGGTCTCCTCTTCTCATCAGCTATCCCTCGCTCACCTTAGAATCCTCCTCGAGGTCCTCCTCAGGATCTTCCTCCTCCATTGCTCCCCCCTCACTCAGGTCCTCCTCAGGGTCCTCCTCTTCCATCGGTTTCTCCTCGCTAGGGTCCTCCTCAGGATCCTCCTCAGGATCCTCTTCCTCCATGGGTTCCCTCTCACTAGGGTCTTCCTTAGGGTCTGCCTCTTCCATTGGACCCGCCTCAGTAGGGCCACCTCCCTCTTCCTTAGAGCCTTCCTCCTCATCATTGATCTCGTCTCCTGGGAGTGAGGCATCCTTCTCACTAACTGTGGGTATACGCTCTAGGTCATGAGGTTCCTCCAGTCTCAAGTAGTTTATTAGGTCGACTACACTCATCCCCATAGGCTCCCAGTCACACCAACAACACTTTCCCCACGGGCGATGATCACGAGCCTGAGGGCACAGCTCGTCAACTCGGTAGCGCCACTCAGGGTCTCCCTTCAAGGTCAGCAGCAGAAAGATCACTCCGTTGTCCTCAATCCTCAAACAGCTATGGGGTACATCCTCCAGATATCTGGCTAACACCCTCCTGGCTCTGATACTACTTTGTAATACCCTGGGTTTCTAATTTCATTACTTTATTACTAATTCTTATCCTACGTGACAACGGAACCTGAATTAGGATATTATCGCCATATTTCCTTCTTGGAAATACCAGGCTGGATATCGAAATAATTAATACATATTCCTTGAAAAGAAACACTTTAACTTTAACAAAAGGGGTCACACTTTGATGTTACAACTAATTTAAAACATCTGTTAACATTGTCTTTATTCTAAGAAACTACTAAGCTTGCATCCTCTTCAACTCAGGTGTTAGGACCTTGCTCTACTTTCGGTCCCCCAATCTCATGTACAACTAAATCACCTAAAAAACAAAACATTTTATAAAAGTGAGATAAACTCAGTAAACAATCATCCCTAACAGTAAGCTATGCACACAAATTTATTTTGAAAGCATTTTAAGGGGTAGAGGAAAATAGCAGGACTCCCAGGACACCTTCTCATTAACATAAGCTCCCATGGTTATTAGATCTCATTGATGTACATTCATAATTCATAATTCAAATCATGACAGTTAGATTTAGGATGAGTGACCCCACTGGATCTTATGGACTGCGCTTGGGTTCAGCGCAGCCGCATAACTCGATCCTGGTCTACTTTACTATAGCAGTTACCGCTTAACCCTTTCCTGACCTACCATCACCGAGGATGGTTACCGCTAACCTGGCCCACGCCCCAGCAGGGCACGTGGCCGCTCTCATGCATACACTAGTTTCTGGGGAAGGCTAATTGCTTTCAATCAACAGTCAGATTAAATCTCACCTAGCTTAACCTTTGCAGTTACTGTTGCCCTTTCCTTTATCAAAGGTCCATTTAACATGAAAGGTTCATTCAGTCTCAACCCATTTCTCCAAGGTCATCACCACAGAAACTAAGTCTTAAATTTCCAACAAAACATTACCAAGTCGCAACTCCTTAACGCATCACATCATGCAGATTTTGCTATGCAGTCACATTCAGTTAACTCATGCTATTATCTCATTCAATTGATAAACAGGGCAATTCTTATCAAGTTCAGAGCACACACGATTTCAAATAACTCGGTGAAGGGTTAGGGCATGACTGTTACCTGGATACCGTACAAAGTTACGGGCTCGGTTACTAATTCGAATTTACTGCTTCGTACCTGGGCCAACATATAGCCCACACTCAGTCCAACTCACATAAATTACACCCCTGACCGTTGCCCTACATCCAGAATTATTATTTTTTCCCTAAAATTTTACTCCTATTTTTAGGGCCCCTAATCCAAAGCCCAACCAGGATCCAGGTTAGGCCAGAATCTGGGTCCCCTTCCAGAACTCATAACTTCTGCCCTCGAAACCCAAATTCCAGTTTCTAGCCAATATGGCAAGCTTAGTTCGTCCTCCACACTCGTCATGTTTAGGGTTTTGCCCGATTCTCGCCCGAATTGGGCTGTTTTCTTATTTCTTTTAGCGGTGTCACTGACTGTCTTGGTCTGGATTGTCCATGGTAAATTGACCATAACTTTGGCCATGCTATCCTAATTTGCTTGATTCAAAAATAAGATTATGCCATACATCGCGAAACATCCACCCAAAAAGTTCCATAATTTTTGGCAACCTGACCCTTCCTAGGCAAATTTCCAAAGTAAACATCAGTGCAACCCTCTTTTAAGACCATCAAGTTTTGCCCTAGTTTCCTAACTCCACTTTCTGACCCCATAGCTTTAGCACCCGACATCCAAAATTTAACTTCTTACTCATTATTGAAAGATGGGCTCGTCTACTTCAACTTGCTTGTTTAGTGGTTTTGCTATTTCCTGCTGTAGCTATGTTAAAAATCCTAAAACATGCCAACTATCCCTGACTATCCCAGTTTTGACAGTCTCCAGTAAATAGGTCATAACTCATTCCATACAAGTCGGAATCCCTTGATTCAAAAGGCATAAGCAGAGGACCGTTGACCCATCTACCCTCCAATTTCCATGATTTTTAGACTAGTAAATCAACGGGAATAAATTTTTAAAGATGCATAATTTTCTGTCCTTACCTAGTGGCATGATTTTACCAATTTCAAACCCAAGACCCGCTCTTTTCACCTCCGTATCCACGTTGTTAATAATCCTGACAACCCCACGTAAATCCAATGACCCTTCCCCTAACCCAAGTCATCTAAGTCAAGGAAAAAAACTACAATTTGATACCAAGAATACAAGAAAACGTTACACACTCACCTTGATGTAACTTCAGGAGAGAAGCGATTTAAGTGTCGAACTCTTTGTGCTTTAAATCTAAAAACAAACATACAAAGAATGAAATTTAATGTTTCCTACTCGAAATTCGCATAAACCGTGAAATCTTAAAAAAAAAACTGCAAAGGTTTTGGGATGTTCATGCAGGGGGTGCATAGGGAAGCACCCCACTTACCACCAAGGAAGAGGGAGTGTGGGCGGCCGACGGTGGTACGTGTGGTGGCTGATGGCCACGACTGAGAAGGGGGGGAGAGAGAGAAAGAGAGAGAGAGAGAGCACAAGAACAAGAGAGAGAATGAGAGGAAGAGAGAGAAAGAGAGGGCGTGAGAGAGGGGGGGTTAGGGTTTAGGGGGCTGGTTAATTGGGGGGGATTACGGTTTAAGGCCGCGTAGTGGGGGGAAAAGGAGGGGAAAAGGGAAAAAAAAGGAAGGAAAAAGAAAAAAAAAAAAGAAAAGGAAGGGAAGGAAATAAAAGGAAAGGAAATAATATATTTTTTTTTCTAGGGTTTGATTTGGGTGAATTTGGGAGGGAAAAAGTTAAATTTCAAAATAAAATAGATAGGAGGAAAAAATAAATAAAAGCAATAAATAGTTGTATTATGAAAGAAAATACGCAAATATTTAAATCGAGGAAAAGAGCAAAAATTACCCGGATGAAAAATAACTACATATATTTTTTTTGTCGTTGTAAAAATTTTTAAAAGACACAACACGTGGTGAAAGGGATTTAGGATGATTTGGATTACGAGGGTTGGTCAACATCACAAGATCTCCTAATTTGATTTTCCAGGGTTTTACAGTTTTCTTTTTCAATCACTTGCAAAAATTTGCAAATTTAGACCTGCTCTATGCTTAGAGATCGCTTTAATGGCATGTAATTTTGTGCAAACTCTAAAATAGGTGTACCTGTAAATCGGGACAACCAGTTTTTGTGAACAATATGTTGTATATGCTCATATGTAGTCCCATCAAGTTGATATTTAAAGAATGATTTCTTGTGGCAAAATTAGGAAGAGCTCGTGTTTAAAAGTACATAACTATTGTTCGAGCAAGTAAATGGTCCAACTGAGATATGCTTTTTGGGTCAAAACTACACCAATCTTGCCACCCAAAAGCCTTGTCTAATTTTCCATATACTAGGTGACTATGAATTTGATTTTTTCGAGCAAATGAGCGACCTCGAACAGGCAAAGAGGTGGCTTGTTCTGCATTCAAAAAGGAGGGTAGGTGCACAAGTTGTGCTGGAGCTGCCGTTTGCCCTTCTTTTTGGTCAAGGTGACATTCAAGTTCATTGAAATCCCCAATGAAGCACCAAGGCTTGTCAATTATGGAGTTACGGTTCTGTAAATGATTCCAGAAAGCATCTTTATCAAGAGATTGGGCTATAACATAAATGCCACAAATGATAATGAATTTCTAAGTTGAGTTTTTAAAAATGAGCATGTGTATTGCTCTATCTTCTTTTAAAGGTACCTTAACCATAATATTTATTTCATTCCAAAGAACCCAAATACCTCCAGAATGATTAACAGGAAGGAAAAATCATAACAATCAAACCCCAAGTGCAGGATAATTTGTTTGGTTTGGGTCTTTCTTTCACCATGGTCTCAATTACAAACAACATATCTGGTTGTTGTGTTTTTTTGTATGAACCTAATTTCTTCATCAATTTTATGCTTTTTGGTGCTTTGAACATTCCACGCCAAATTTTTTATAAAGAAAAAGGTCAAGATGGAAAAGAGCGGGCATTGCTACCCTATAAATGGATAACCCAAGACAAACAAACAGAAAATTATCCCAGACAACTATTCAGTTCTGTAACTATGTCCATGATACAACTTGGGAAACATGTTTCTATGAACTCAAAGTAAATTCATATAAAGGATAAACATAACTGTGTGTGATGGAAACATTTTACCATGTGGTCCAGTTAGATAAACCCCTAAAACTAAGAAGGATATCCATGCAACAAAGAGATGACGAAAATATAGACAGGAGACCAATACCTTGGCAAAGGGAATTTAAACAAAATAGATGCACCACACATACAAATGTTCCGAGCACGCAGATGCATATCCCATAATTCCAAAATTATAACATACATTAGTATAAAGATAACTTAGATCACAACTAACTTAATGAACTGGAAAGATATACAACCAGTGTGTTGTGCATACAGGAATCTTTCATAAGCTTACGAATTCCATCCAATTAGAAGAGATCAATCCACAAAACACATTAGCAAATGAATATGTATGGGTCTACACCCACAAAGGAGTTCTAAGGACACAAGCAAAGCACAAGATCATGCTTGTCCAGGCTTCCCATAATCAACAACCTTAACCATGGTGCATCTAATTAATTTCTTCAAGAAGCAATGAAGGATAACATGCCTATAGGAGAAAGGAAAGTGAGCAAAAAAAAAAAAAAAAAGAAAAAATAAGACAAAGGTTAATCAGAAGACATGCAACAAGCAAATAACACAGCATCACATACATTAAACAGAAGGGGAAAACAACCCAAATTAATAAAAAATATAAAAATATAAAAATAAAAATAAGAGCACAACCACTTGGCCTCATAAATAAAAAATACCCACAGTAATTGTAGCATCTGTGAATAGTAGCAAAGTAAAAGAGTAGACAAAGAGAAACATTCGAATAATATAAAATACTAACATTTATAAAACTAACATTAGTTAGAGGAATGACCCAGTCCAAAGTAGAATGGAAAGCTAACAAGAATAGATTGAGCAACAGATAGACAAAGGAGATTCTTGTAATAGAATAAGGAAACAACCTACCCATAGACACCCTAACCTAACCTAAGCTAAAAAAAAAAATTGAACATTACACTGCGACAAAAAGTAGAACAACAAAAGGGAGGCCAAAGCAGTAAATTGAAGCAAACAAAACAGAAAAATGGGTTGGGGTTATGACAAAAAGATTACTAAAAATAAAAAAGCAAGTAAACATAGGCCTAAAAGCTAGACTATTCCATAAAGAGAAGTGACCAAGAAGGTCCATAAAGTGAGTACCTAGTATCATCATTAGAAGTATATATAGAAAAAGGAAAACTTATCTCCCTCTTCAAGCGTTCTTTTCTTGGCAGAGTTAGAGGACACTAGAGCTTTATCTTCATAATCAAAGTTGAAGAACATATTCACATCATCTTCCTCCTTGTCAAGATTATCTAGGGGAGATGCAAGAGCTAAAGCATGCGAGTTAGAGTTGTCATCATCGCCAGCAAAGATTGGTAAGCCAGTGGTCGAGTTAGTAACAGGTTCAAGATCAACAACAATAGGAGCTACATGAGTCGCCAATGGAGCACACCATTATCATTCACTAAAGAAGGAGAAACAACCCCCTGAAGCCCACCCTAAACAGGGTGGCTAGATTGTTCAGCTAGAGGGGATGGTATTTGAGCAGGACTGGGATTAGGACCATGTTATGAGGATGAATGGTCGAAGACAAGATTCACTATAGGAGACACTAGCTCAGAAGAAGGATCAATGAAGGCCACTTTTGCTTTTAGCATTAGAAAAGGGTGACCTCTTTTTCTCAGGGAGAAGTAACCCACTTCTCAATAGGAGAACAATAGAAGGAGAAGTGTGTTGATCATTATGACCCTCAGGATGTAAATTGGTAGCCCAAAACTTCTTGACAATGACCTCAATAGGAACTTTAAGGGTATCAGGACAAGCGTCTAATTCATAAGTATTGCTCCCACAAAGGGCATAAACATCGTGAAGACCCTCATAAGACATAGGAACTTTAAGAGGTACAGGTCTTAGTAATGTCAAGGTTGAGACAAAGTCTAGCAAACTTACCATTTCGACGATTCAAAGCAATATCTTCAACCTTAATAAAGGTTCCCATATTTTTAAGAAGATCCTCAAGAGTATCCTCCTCCCAAAGTTCAAAGGAAAGCCTAGTGATCTTGACCCACTAATCTACCTTTTGAATAGTCGCAAACAAAAAAGATGAAAATAGGGCTCTGATTTCCTGATGACCAAGTTTAGACCACTAACATGCAAAGGACACCATTCCCAAATAAGAAACACATCCTAAAAGTTAGAAAACCTAAACAAAATGCTCTTATTACCTAGTTCTATATAATCAACCTAACCCTTAATGAAAACGCAATCCCTTATAGTTTTAGATATAATCAGGACCAACTGAAGAGGATCACCTAAGGTTTCCGAAGAAGACACATGGTGGACATGCTAATCTATTGGACAGGGGTTCAAATGCTGGTGGCCAAGACTCATTAGCAACTTGTGAGACGCCGACGAGGCTACCTTACCTCCTTGGTGAAGGTCACCCTAGGGGAGAACACAGTCAGTTCGTGATTGATTTTCGAGATTCGAAGCAAAGCTATCCCCTCTCAATCCGAGCTTAACAACCTTAGAGTAGGTCTATAGGGATAATAGATCCTGCTTGTTTGAATCAGAACCTTGGCTTCTATCCAAGCCCGATGGAAGCCCATGTCCTGATCCAAAATCAGCATTGGGAAGTTCATAAATAAAGAGCAAACTAGCATTTTGTTTAGAAGAAGATGAAACAGAAATAAGAACGTTGGACATTAATAAAAAAGGAAGCTAAAAGTAAAAAATTGATGAGGGATGGCTAGAAGGGAGTGCCCAGCTTGGGTAGAAGTGGTGGGGCAAAAAAGGATCTAGAATAGCTTAATCAGTGTAAGGATCAGAGAGCAACAGTAGAAGGCTATGTTCTACATACAATTGCAAGTATAGGCTAACCATAACCATCTTAAAGAGGCAAAATAAATCCCCTCTTTATCCCATGGAAAATCCAAATCAAAAAACTTAAGCCAAGCAAAAAGAAAAGTCATACGGAGATAACACACAAAAGTAAAATAGCTAGACCAGGGACATACCCGCTAGATTAGTCTTATAATTAGACACATTTATTGAAAACAGATAATCCTAGAGTGAAACGAAAATTTTAGGATTTCAAATCGATTTGAAATTCAAAAATTAACCAAAATCATCATAGCAGAGGCTTTGAAGATATGCTCAATTGATGCCAAGCTGTCACATACACTGATACACAATAGCATATCACAGATCTGAGTAAGAGGATGAAGTAGGTGGCTGCATAGTACCAGAGAATGATAAAAAGAAAATAGAAGCAAAATAAGGAACTCATGGAAATCATGATGAAATCACAACAATAGGTCTGGAAAATGCCACACCCTATACATTAACTACGGTTGGGCATGATTATGAAAGCGAAATAGCCACTAAATTCAGGTCAGAGACAGCCGAATGGATGGAGGGCAAAGCTGAATGATGCAATAGAGGAGAACTAAAGCCTGAAACAAATGAGGTTAGTCATAAGAATTGGGGTCCAGAGTTTTTTCTTTTTGCTAGGGTTCATGCTTAATAACAAGGAAGGTAAGTTAACAAAGAAGGCCCCTTATCTCTTTCTCTCTCAAGATCGAGTTACTAACTCTCACAAGAGTGGGCTGCCTATTCAATTGGGTGAGAGGTTATATATTCCTAATAGATGTATAGCATAAAACTCTTACAAGTACACTTGTTGGACAACCTAGTTGCTCAGTATGAAGAAATGCACGAACAATAAAGAGAACAATATTTTTTTCGGGTGAAAAATAAGTACTGTGTTATGCGCATGTAGGAGATGTTAAGAATTAGGCTTATAGTCCCCTCATGTGGAGTACTACCTCAAGTCGCATAAAATGCTAAAAGGCCATCAACGCATAATATTAATTTCCAGCCTCTAACTGATCGCTTTATTATAAACAATGTCATAGTTTAAGAGGTAGGTATAGGGCTGGGTGTCAGAGAGTTTCTACACAATGACCTAGAGGACTTACACTGTGGGATTGTGGAGTATCATCCGTCTTGTGATATCCTTCCCGACTAGTGATTCAAGTCAAGTTTTCGATTATCTTTCACTACAGGATTAAGGTATTTTTATTTACATTTAATCTAGTGTTTCAATGCCCTCATCTTTTGCCGTATTATTATTAAATTTTAATAAATAATTCCTTGATGGCATATATGTACTCTAAAACAATATTCAATTTATTTGTCCCACAATACTGTTAAAGTCCAATTTCTAAAACTTTTATAGTCTTTTTTTCCGGTAAAAGAGGGAATTTTAAACTTAGCTTCTTTTTTTTGGGTCTCAACAACCATAAGTTCTTAAAAAATAACATTAAATGCTTATTTTCATTTATTCTCAAAATATTTGTCATTGCAAATAAACTAGGGGAAGTACTATACTGATAAATTGTGCCAAAACTCCTAAATGCTCTTATAATTAAACAGTAAAAAAAATTATTGTTAAACTAGATTATGCTCATACATCTACATAGATATCTAATGTTAAAATTAGTTAACAAAATAATTAAGAACGTCATGCATTCAATGATGAAGTAGCTATTAAGAACAGCATTAGGGCAACTGAAATAGTTGTAGAACAATGATTGAATACTATTCTACATTATTTATTATCTAAAAACCTTCTACTTTTTTATATACTTAAAACACTTATAGTCTGAAGTGGTAGGATATAAACCATTGTCACAGATACATTTGATTCAGTTAGTGAGATAGTAGCATTCTTCGTTCCATGTAACAGTACAAATAAAGTATATCTTCATGTCTTCATACAAGTTAGTAGGAGTTCGTATAACAAAGTAAACGCCTTCATGATCACCCCAATCAAGTATGTTTCCTCCTCCTTCGAGCACATGACATGCATAATAATAAATAGGATGACACTATGTCATTATTAATTATGGAAGGTGAAAGTAATAGAAAGTGCATATATAGGAAGATGTACCAAGTACAATAGAATGTGCATGTATAAGTATGTTGATTACCTAAATTGAAAGAATTTTTAGATAAGATGCTGGGTTACCCAAGATAAATTGAGTATGCTCATTAGGGATGTTCATGGTTTGGGTACCCGAACCAAAAGGCATTTCGATTTAGGTACCCGAAATTTCGGGTAGCATAATCTTGAACTGTGCCCTTGGTTTGATGAGAAATCACAACAGATATATGTAAGCTATAAGCTATTCTCAATCTTTATTGGTAGTTCAACCTAGACTTGTATACTTTACTTTCATTAAGTGTAACACATATGATTTTTTGCATATGTTGTGATATTGTAGGAATCCTTTGAATGTGAATTTCAAAATGCAATCAACTCTGAAGGGACCGGGGATGGCACTTCTCAAGATCCATCCCAGACATTTCCAAACCCAAATAAGTTGTGGGTGAAGACGTACCAGAACAAAAAGGGTCATATTTATGGCATTGGCGATAAGGCTATCAACATTAAAGAATCCAGTTACTTTAGTCCCACTCAATGAGCCGGTACAGTTTTCATATAAAAGTTTCAATGAACATGGTTATACGATAAGTTTACGTAATTGTAATACTAATGCTTACTTCACACAAATGGCTGTCAGCAGGTACCAGTTATACGCCATCGCAACAAGAGCTGAATTATTTAAGGGGTCTAGTAACCAACTTGGGGGGTGAGCTAACTTCACAAAATGAAAGTTACCGGTTGCTTATAGAGAAATGTAAGCAACTAGAGGAATCCAACAAAATGCTCAACCAAAGCAACCAACAACTAAGCCAACAAATGATGAGTATTAATCAGCGCTTGCAAGCTTTCTTCCAAATGCAACAAGCTTCTGTCTCGGGATCTCAGCCACCCTTTGCCCATCATTCACAACATAATAACAATGAGGATGAGGATGAGGATGAGGATGAGGATGAGGGAGACAGTGATTCTCACATTCGTGATTGAGTTAGTCACAGCTTTCCCCCATTTAATGGTTTTCCTCCTTGGTTCTTCATAGAGTACACGTCTTGCTGCTTGCTTCTCCTTCTTTGTGCTTATTTCATTCCCTCCCCTTGGTGCTTCCTTCTCCCTCTTCTGCAAACTTAACTTCACTTTGACTAACTAGCAACTTGTGGTTTGTTTGGATTTGTGGTTTGTGATATGGATACACTTTGTTTGGGACTTGTGGTTTGTAAATTGAAAATAATTGCTTTAAAGTGTTGCTTTGTATGCGATATTCCACCTGTTGGTGGCTTGCAAATTGTTGAGAATGCTTCGAATAAAGTCATACTCGAAGCCATTGAATGTTGATGGAGTGAACACTGCTTGTAAATTTTTTGCAGAGATTGAAATGTATGTACTGAGGGATACGATCAAAAACAAGCGTTGTGATTTTAAAAAAATTACAAACCTAGTGACAGAATGGCAACGACATTGCAGGTTTTC
>JAKOGI010002051.1:90000-95000 GCA_029747015.1 Carnegiea gigantea | reverse complement strand
AGAACGGCGTGGTGGCTGCCGCAGCCACAGCGTCAAAACCCAAGAAAGGAGCTTGATGCTCCATTTTCTGGGCATGGCGTCGAGGGATAGGTTGAGAGTAGGAGAGAGAATTCGAGAGGTAGGCAGAGAGAGTCCGAGAAGAGAGAGAGAGAGAATAGAGTGTTTTAGGGCTAGTGAGTTAAGTGAGTAAGTGTCACTTATTTATGCCAAGATGAGGTTAACCTGGATGGACCGGTCCGTTTTTGGGCCGGTTTTTCTTTTAAAAAAGGGAAAGCAAAAGGAGGTCCTCATTTTATTTTGGCCTTCGTGGGCCGATTTGTTTAGCCCAATTTTTTATTCGGGTAGTTTTTTTTATTTGAGCCGACTTTGTTACTGTTTTTAATTTGGACTATCAAATATCTGCTCTCATGATCATATAAATTTGTTTTATATATTGAAAGTGGCCATTATTTTTGTTATGAGTTATATTTGTTTTGGGCCTTCATTCTCATATTATTATTATTAATAGTACGAAATTTTGAAGTTGAATATATAACTGCGTGTTATATCTTAAAATGAAATTATTTTTGTGAATTAGTTTCATAGAGCTAATGTAAATATGTTTGCGTAATTAGAAGTGAATATCTTTATGATAGTCACTAAACTGAAATGTTAATTAGTTTAACAATCCTTTAAGGAAATTCTATGGAGTTATCTTAAGGAAACTCCTAAATTCACATCCATATGTAATGATGATATAGAATTTTAAAAGGCATGATGTATAACTACATGTTATATATCGAGAAAAATAAACAAATTATTTTAGTAATAGGACATATGAATTAGTTTCATATAAAATACAAAAAATTGTGTAAATATGTTTTACATGGCTAAATGTGAACTTTTGGCCTGATGTATAATAATGTATTACACCTCTAAATAGACAAATTATATGAATTCATTTCACTTTAATCAAGGTCAGTTACATTATAAGGATGTGTCCCACATAATTACTACGTGTAATTGCTTTTAAGTTGATATGTCATTAAATAGAGCTTTAAACAACATATTAATGACTATATAAATTTGTTTTATATAACTTCATGTAAATTTATTTTACATGATTAAAGCTAAATATCTTTGTGATATTTCTAGATGTGTTAATTAGTTTAACAAATTGTGTATTCCACAAGTTTCATTTTATGGGAAAATACAGTAATTAAATTATAGAAATTCCTAAATCATATTTGTATGTGATGATTATTAGTTTTCGATCATATGACTTGAGTGATGGAGTTTTGATAATTTAATTATATGACAATATGCCTAATGTCCGCCTTTTAAATATGTACTTTCAGATATGGCAATTAAAATATGGTTGGTGATTAGTTTACCAATGGAAAATAAAGATAGCATTAGACTATAATATGTAATGCTAGAAGACTTAGCTTCTTCTAAACAAACGTAAAGTATTAGAACACTCGATAACTTTTAAAAAGTCTCCAAGGATAGGCAAAGATGTGAATAATATAGATGTAACTGCTTGTGAGCAGTATTAAAAGAAAGGCTAATAATATACCATGAATAACTCGAGGAAGGATCGATCAACATGCTGGCTATGTGGTATTGCATGCATGACGATTTGGTAAGGGGATTTAAATGCTATCTCACTATTGAGGACATGTGGGATCAGCTTGGCATTCGGTTTGACCAGATTCATCCCCTTCTCAAGACTCCGAACCTAAGGATGGTATTACCAAAAGAGTGAAAGGTCAAGGTTAATAGAGAGTAGAATGTAATGCATGTGAAGTGCTGTAACCATGAAAAGAAGAAACCCATTGCTTGGGATCGTCCTAAGCTAACTAAGGTACCTTCTTTCACAGTTGCACCTGAATAACATGTGTGCTCCCAAGCAGTAGTTACCAAATTTTCTTCCTTAGTGGACTGTAGACATGGGAGCAACCAAACACATAATTTAGGGGTTGAGCTGATTTTGTGAACCTTCATCGCTACCCGACGGGTTCACAGACTATTGTCTTAAGGGACGACCGTGAGGAACATGTCCTTGACATAGCAACATGTCAGCTCAAACCCCGTGAAGGAAATAAGTTGTTCCTCCGCGACACTCTCTACGCTCTTAGGGTGCAGCGTACCTTCGTACCTTTTAGTTCTGATATTAGTTTTCTCTCTTGATTTCCGTCTACCTCAACATCTTCCATCTTTGTCGCTTTCTTTGAACTCTATTTTTAGGCATGCTCGACTTGACCATAAGTGTCAAAGTAGAGTGAATCAGCTAACTAGAGATGATCCTTTAGATCAACTCACTAGGGTTAAGTTGCCTAAGTGAGTAATGTCTAGTTAGCAAAGTAAAGCCTTTTGGTAAGACTTCTAGAGCATCTAGTCCCTTATAATTAGTCCACTCGGGCATTTACGGACCCAAGAATGTTAAGGTACATCATGGGGCTATCTATTTCATTACCCTTATAGATGTTTATTCACGAAGGGGTAATACATACCTACCATCTCATTGCTACGAGGCACTCGATATGCTCAAATGCTTCATAACAAAAAGTAGAGACTCAATTGGAACGAAGAGTTAAAAATCTTTTGACTGATCAAGGTCGTGGATACCTCTTTGATAGGTTCAGAGAGTTCTGTGAGGAAAAAGGTATATAAAGACAGCTAACGATTCCACGCACCCCACAACAAAACGGTGTTACGGACTGCAGGAATCGTACATTACTTTGACATGGTCAAGTCAATGATGGCACATGAAAACCTCCCAATCAGTTTTAAGGCGATACGTCGCTCATGGCAACCTATGTACTTAACCGTGTGCCAAGCAAGAGTATACCTGCCAACACCATATGAGTTATGATTTAGTAAGAAGCTATCCTTGAACCATTTATGCCCATGGGGTTCGGCCGGCTATGTGCATAACCGAACCCACAAACATGGAAAACTTGGTCCAAGAGCCACCAAGATGATATTCATTATATATCCCACAAAATCTAATGAACAGAAATAGATTCCCGTAATGTCGACTTTCTCAAGGATGAGTTCCCAACCATTGGTGAAAATCAAGAAGAATGTCGAACTGTTTGAGTTACAGCAAGACATCCAACTATCTTTCGGTGAGGGGGAGAATTTGGACTCTAACCAAGTCACCGAAGATGGTATGTCTCCCCTACACAAAAGGGATGGGGGAGACTTGTCTGCTCAGGAGAATCAATCTCCTATACATGAGCAGAATTAGCCTATGAGTGAGGTCCGTCCTCAATCTCCAGTTCCCGAATATGTGTGTTAGACAACATGTTCAGGATCCCACGCCCTAAAGAGATAGTGGGAGTGAGTCTCCACATGTTTAAGGTCTCACACCTCTCAGAGAAAGGGGGAGGGATGCCAGGGATAGTGGAAGTGATTCTCCACTTACTTAGGGTCCCACACCTCTTAGAGAAAGGGGGAGGGATGCCTCACCTAGGCAGACAAACAGTGAAGGTCCCATGATCCGAAGGAGTGAACGTTAAAAATTTCCTCGACGAAATTTCCAAATCGAAGAGGCAATATTCTTGTGCACTCCCTTAAAAATTGAGGAGTCTATCTCTTATCAAGAGGGGATTGACTCACCAAACCACAAAGAGTGGACGGATGCCATGAGGGATGAGATAGACTCGATGGTGAGAAATAAGGTTTGGAAACTTGTTGATCTTCCACCCCGATGTAAGTCTATTGGAAACAAACGGGTTTTCAAGATAAAATATGGGGCAGATGGTTCGATCGATAAGTTCAAAACCCGTTTAGTGGCGAAAGGGTTTACGTAAATTGAAGGTGTAGACTATGAAGAGACATTTTCTCCTATGGTGAGATTTGCCTCTATTCGCCTGCTCCTAGCCATGGTTGCCCATTTGGACTTAAAGTTGTTTCAAATGGATGTGAAGCTAAATGATAGCTTTGAGGAAGAGATCTATATGGATCAACCCATTGATTTTGTATCAAAGGGACAAGAGGACAAGGTGTGTCGTCTTAAAAGATCCATGTATGGTCTTAAACAATCTTCCAAATCTTGGTACTTAAGAGTCCATGAAGCTATAACTTCATTTGGCTTATCCATGGTTTCATAAGACCACCGTGTGTATGTCAAAAGATCAACCAAGGAGATTATGTTTCTTACCCTATACGTTGATGACATACTACTGGCTAGGAACAACTTGGAGATGATTGAAGCCACTAAGAAGTGGCTGTCCTCCGTCTTTGAGATGAAGGACATAGGTGAAGCCAAGTATGTCCTAGGTGTGAAAATAATAAAAAATCATCCTAAGAAACTTTTAGGTATGAGCCGACAGGCATATATCAAGAAAGTCTTAGAACAGTTCCGTATGCATTATTCCAAACCCGTAAACACTCCAGTTGAAGGGTTCAACCTTAAGTCTTGACCAATGCCCAAAAACAGATAAAGAAAATGAGGAAATACATAATGTCTCTTACGTTAGTGCCGTAAGAAACTCAATGTATTCCATGTTATATGAATGGCCAAACACTTGTTTTGCGGTTGGCTTGGTAGGTCGTTACCAGAGCAACACAAGACTTGCACATTGGCATGTCGTCAAGAGAGTCGAACAATACCTTCATGGTACAGCTGACTTAGTCTTATGCTATTAGGGGGAGATCTCAAGTTGAGAGGATCCTCAAAATGTCGATTGAAGTGGTGACTCAAAAGAATCTAAGTCAACCTCAGGACATGCCTTCACCCTAGGTGGGAGAGCCATGTTATGATGCAGTAAGAAGCAAAACCTGCACAACAACGTTAGCTATGTAGCTAGATTGTGTGTCACCATAGAAACTCATATGTTGAGTCTAAGAATTCGCAAGGTTCAGTTTCGGCACATATCTTATCATGTGATGGACAAGGTTCTTTTACAATATGCAAAATGCTCATAGATTATTATTGCGCGTTAGGCATATTGAAATGTCATAGGCTTCTAATTGGCCTAGTCACACAAGCAATCGCCCTGACGCTTGAG
>JAKOGI010002051.1:0-85000 GCA_029747015.1 Carnegiea gigantea | reverse complement strand
ATTCTCTCACAATTATAGACCATTTTTTTAGCATCCAAATGAACATACTCCTACCATAAACTGAAGCCCATCTTACTGATGGCAATGACTTAAAAATTTGATGCTTAGCTCATTCAATTCTCTCAAACAACAACATTTGTGTCAAGCTAAATAGCTTATGCAACCCATTAAAACATGAACATTAATATATACAAACACACCTCAACATAGGTGTTGTACACATCGAGAGACCTGTGAATCATCCTCATATCTTCATCCCACCCGTAGCCAGATTGGTTTTGAAGTTTGCTATGATGCCCCAAGTAGTTTTGATGGTTCTTAGATGATTTTCAACTGATTCGATAGAGATTTGACATTAAAATTCTTTGATATCATATCCGCTATTGCAACAAAGGAATTAGACTTGAAAATATTGTTCAGTCGATTCCCTGTTTTAGCCTCATCGGCCAAAAACCTGAGCAGTTTCTTCGACATTGGCTTGGACTAACGAAATTGAGTTTTCTGGTCCTCACTACCCTCTTTCATTTCCCCTTTTTCCATGTTATAATAAGCAAACTGAGTAGAATACAAGCAATAAGAAAGAAGGAAAATATATTAACTAAGCAAAAAACATAACACCATGAACAATAGTGAACAAAACACTGTTGTTTACCAACTGTTTATACTACTATCAATAGAAACTTGCATTTCACAAGCAATAACAAACGGATATCAAATGAGCTAGCTTCCTAAGTTTATGCTAATACTAGCAAACCCAAGAAGACCACTTTACAACCAAATTCCACCAGTTTATAAGCAATAATAAACATAACCAAGAGAACACTAGACAGCCCTACGAGCTTGATAATATTGCCACATTGCATTTGCTATCGCATCTCTCTTTGTTTTCCACACTTGATTTTCTTCTTGCTCTTCTCTTCGTGAAAGTATGAGCCTTTGAATATCTTGTGAGAACTTTTGACCCACCTCTCTTATGATTTGGTCATTTGGATCAATGTCTCTTAGAAAGTTGTGTAACACACAACACATAAGAACAACCTTCACTTGAGTCTTGAATTCCCAAAATGGCTTTGCATCCAACACATGAAACCACTTTCTAAGCACCCCGAATGCTCTTTCTACGCTAATTCTCAAGGAAGAATGTCGTAGGTTGAATAATTCCTTACCGTTCATGAGAGGGGAGGGGATGCCTCATTGAATTCTTTGAGATGATAACGGACTTTCTCATATGGTCGAAGGAAGCCTTTTCAAAGAGTATAACTGAAATCTACCAAAAAGTACTTTCTTACAAAAGTTCAAAAGTTTCATTAAATCCTACATGCTATATTCAAATAAGGGAAAATTCCATGAAAGAAAACAAGCTTATAAGTTATACCTTTCGGAGCACGAAATCCTCTTGGTAGTGCATCATTTAACACTCTAGGATCATGTGTTGATCCTTCCCAACCGGCTAGCACATACATGAATTTGAGATCGTCAAAGGACATGGCGGCCAACACATTTTGGGATAAAGTACCTTTTCTATTCCTATACCTGTCTTGATCTTTAATTGGAACAGATGCGCTCACATGAATCCGATCTAAAGCTCCAATGTAATCCTCAAACCATGGATAAAATCTAGAGTTTTTCAAGATTTTGGAAGGGGTTGAAGAGCTAGGGGTGCACGAATTCAGGATATAATTTTAAAATGGATCCTAAAACTATGTGAAAATAACTATGAGCAGTCCAAGTAGAACGAAAAAATCTTCCTGTAATTATCCTAAACCTCACATTGTCACCCAATAAGTGAAGAAACATTAGAAGTTGCTCTCTCACACTCATATGCATAGTGTTTACAAGAAGTGCCCTCCTTTCAAGCATTTCACACAATTTTAAAAAAGGACCATGTCTCATTCGAATTTGATTAAGGCAATAAGTATCCCCCCCCCCCAAGATACAAAACCCTATTTATATAATTCTCTCGACTGACATCTCTATTGACATAAGGCTGATATGGGACTTGAGAAACCCTAGTTTCATTATCAGTGTCTCTACTATTATAGTTCCTAAGTAAGGCCGCTATTAGCCCCTAAAAAAGTAGTGGTAGCATCAATGACTACAGCTTCCTCCTCATTTAAATGATTGGCCATCTAGGTAACAAGAGAAAGGGATATATCAATGTTAAGATTACTATCAAAGAAAGTCAAGCAAGCTTTTGTTTAGAACTTTGGGAAACAGGGTGGGGGGAGAAGAGAAGAATATCAATGTTGAGATTACTACCAAAAATAATGTACTACACTTACATAGTTAAAAAGAACAAAATCTTATTCAGATTAGAGAAGCATTTGAGCACTTTAAATGCAAGTACTTACATTAGATGCTAACAAAAATATACATGAGTAGTTAAAACCCCAAAAATAATGTAAATAGATGGAAGAAGAAGATAGAACAAGTGAACAACCTCAAATTAAGTCAATTCTGATGATATACATGAGCACAATGCATATACATTTAGATAAGGGTTGTTAGATGCAATTTGCAGAGCTTTTTACATTGAAGCTGTTGTTTGAAGTCAAAGCCACACCAAATCCTTTTTAGGCATTTGAAATCACAGTGTTTTTTCTTATTTAATTGCAGGTGAAATTTATGAGCTCTAGCTTCTTGTCACCAATACTAAATTGCTTATGCTATTCTCATTATATTGTGTTACTGTAGTGTTATTAATATGAGTTTCTCTTTTACACAACTGGATCAACTTGACAAAATATTTAAGGTCTTAGGTAAAAGTAACAGTCATGCACTATAATGCCTCAAATGTAAATAAATCACTGTTTGTATTTCTTTCATTAGTTTCCCAATTAGACATGATAACCTAAATGATCAGGCATTTTCGCTGTCCAGCAAGGACAAGGTTATGCTTGTATATGATAAACTTAGCCATAATAATCAATGTTTACCACTAAAGGCATTCACACCATTACAATCCATCAAACCATTTACATAAATATAGAAACTTTTCTAACATTAAAACCATTCAAACATCTCAAGGATTACACCAAAATATAGAATTCTGATAAAATATATAGTTTCTACACCAAAATATATCATAATACGGTGTTATAAACATCTCAACGACAATACACCTCCATTCCATATAGACTTCCTGGCTCACATATCATCTTCAGCTGCCCTGCCCGACTGAGGGCGATTCACTGAGCACTTTCCTAAAACAAAGCATGAAAACATTTCGAACTGTGAGCTGAAACTCAGTACATGCATTCCTATATTGTTAAACATTCATGGAGAAACTGGTTGGGCCCGTATTATAATTTATTTTTAATTAAACATAGGAAATGAGATAAATATAAAACTGCATTGTCAATTATTATCTAATAGTGAACCCCTAGTAATTGTTATGATCTGAACACAGGTGTACACCTGCCAAGCCGATCGGGACTTGACTTGAATCCGCACGGATAACTGAAGGGTTATGCCCTGTAACTGATAACTGATAGGATTACTAATTATGTGATAAATCACGAAATAAACTGATTCATTGATGTACTTACCGAAACATTATAATTTTGATAAATATGTGCTGATTTCTAAAGATATAGACAATAAACGTACCTGAAATTTTTAAATGTAAGCTCACTGAATAATATTATGCACAAAAGTGGAAGGAATGATAGATTAGGCCCTGATTTTGTACAAAATTATTGTTGTAGGAACATACAGTCAGCAAAAATATTTATTTCATAACTAATAATTTAGTAAAAGAAAAGTAAGAGCATAACAAGGGCATAGAAAGAATGACTTGAAACTTAGTCATTCAACCTCTGATTAAGACTCAAAACCCCAATATAGAACGCTTAGGAAGTCTCAAAAATCTTTCATTTAGAACACCAAGCTTGATTCCCACAATACAATTCCCAAAATGAGACTAGAATACAAATATGTCAGTTTTGGTCTATTCTGCACAGTTTTGGGAAAAAGATCATAACTTTTTCCACAGACCTCAGATTAAGACAATTCAAAAGCATTTGAAAGCTAACATAATTAAATATCTACCCACTAGAAAGGATAATTTTCTAATGGGCTGATCATTACCAATTTAATCATGAAATCTATCCTATTTTTTTGAAATTTCCAGCCCTCATTGTTTTAGCTTTTTCCTCTCTTTTTACACGAATCCTCAACGTAAACCATTCCTTAAAAGCATGTAAGCAAGCTTTGGTCTATCCTAACATCATACAAAATCACCACACTCAAATTCACTTCATAATCATATCCAATAAAGATCACTTTTTAATCAAATACACACATAAACCAAGCTTAAAGCTAGTTTAATACATTATTTGCAAAAACCCTAGTTTATGGCCAACTTGGACTCACTTCAACTCATTTGAAATCACCAAAAATATCATCATAAACACTAATAGGTTAGAAGATAACCAAATTAAAAATAAAACACTTAAAATCCAATACTTTAACATCAAGCTTGCATGATTAAGGATTAACCCTCACCCTAGCGTGATCCAACCAGAACTCCACCATCATCAACGCCAAAATAACTCTTACTTCTTGTCAAAACAACATGATCAAAGATCACAAACATCAAAACAAGAATCAAAGCTAAAATAAAAAGCAAAACCAACAAGATTAAGTTTTAAGATTATTCACTTTGCTTGAAAATAAGTAGAGATGGAGGTGATGTTTAGTAGTTTTGATGATGGAGGATGGTGGCTAGGGGTAGAAGGATGTCGGGCGAGGTCGGAGATCACCGGAGCTAGTTGGAAAACTAGCCGAAAAACAGCCAAACAGTGGGCTGTTGCTGCTGCCGTGGGGGAGAGCAAGAGGAAAGAGAAAATGGAGTTTGTGGATTGAGTTGTGATTTTATGACTAATCTACAACTTGGCTGAGTTTTTAACTAGAAAAGTAACTTTTTTGAGCTAACCATGGTTAAGTTTAATCATGATAATTAGTTAGATTAATAAGCAAACTTGTTGGGCTTCAAAACAGTCGAAATAAGTTGGATTCGGGAATAAAACGCTTCGTAACGATAATGTTTTTACGAAACTCAAAATTAAATCTTTGTGATGTTACAAAAAACAAAATAAATTACTTAGATTAAACTTGTTAGGGCTTACTATCAATTCTTCTAAAGTTTTTACTAATCAATTAAATAAACAAATGAAATTTAAATTGCCAAGTGAGGGCCCAAATAAAATTTTTCCCGTCGGGGAGAATAAATGCGATAAATAAATATAAGAAAAAACCATCTTGAATATGAGGTAATTAAATAAATAAACATAATTAAATAATTTAGGGTTGGGCTCTTACAGCCTTCCCCCCTTAAAGAGTTTCGCCGTCGAAACTTTTGACTTCATCATGTAATGCAAGATTACCTCAAATAATTGTAGGTATTTGACTTTCATTTCTTTTTCAGTCTCCCAAGTAGCTTCTTGGGAGGTATGATTTAACCATAGCACTTTGATTAGAGGTATCTGTTTGTTGCGCAACTACTTAATCCTATGATCTCGTATTTGGATTGGTTGCTCTTCATATACTAAATCCGTAGTGATTTCAATAGGTTCAGATACAGTAGTGTGGTTTGGATCTGGGGTATACTTTCTAAGCTGAGAGATGCGAAACACATTATGCACATGTTCTAGTTCTACCGGTAGATCCAAACGATAAGTTACAGGATTTAACTTTTCTATGATTTCATATGGTCTAATATATCTTGGACTCAATTTGCCTCGTACCCAAACCTCTTAATACCCTTAATAGGCGATACTTTCAGAAAAACTTTATCACCTACTTGAAACTCCAAAGGTCTTCTTCTCTTGTCCGTATAACTCTTTTGTCGACTCTAAGCAACCTTAATATGCTCTCGAATTCTTCTTATTGTTTCCACGGTTTCCTGGATCATTTCAGGGCCTATAATCAATGCCTCATCCAAATCACTCTAGTACAGTGGGGTTCTATATTTTGATGATGGATTGATAGCTATTGTTACAAGAAAACTCCACCAAAGGTAAATCATCTTCTCATTTTTCTTGGAACTCCAATACACAAGCTCTTAACATGTCCTCTAGAATGTGATTCACTCTTTCAGTTTGCCCATCTGTCTCAGGATGATAAGAGCTGCTAAAGTTCAATTTGGTCTTAAAGGCCTTTTAAAGTGCTTGCCAAAAACATGCTTGAAATTTTTGATCCCTATCTGATACTATATCTAAGGGGATTCCGTGTGGTCAGACTATCTCTTTAACATACAATTGGGCTAATTTTTCAACTCCCCAGGCATCTTTGATTGGCAGAAAATGGGCCGACTTGGTAAGCCGATCAACTATAAGCCAGATAGCATTCTTCTTCGAGGCAGAAAGGGGTAAACCCATAACAAAGTCAATTAAGATCGAATCCCACTTCCAAGTGGAAATTTCTAGGGGTCGCAATTCACCCACGGGACGTTGATGCTCTGCTTTAACTTTCTGGCAGGTTAGACACTTGTCTACGTATTCTGCAACCTCCTTTTTCATGTTATTCCACAAGAAGTATCGCCTTAAATCTCTGTACATCTTGGTGCCTCCTGGATGAACCGAATAGCGAGTATTGTGAGCCTTCTCGAAGATCTATTTCCTTAATTCCTCATTTCGGGGCACACATAGGTGATTCTGGAATCGCAAGGTCCCATCCTCATGTATTACAAACTCGGGAGACTTTCCTTTCTCTAAATTTTGCTTTATTCTTTGGAGTTCAGGATCACTTTCATGGTTTACTCGAATCTCCTCCACTATGGAAGGTTGTAATATAAGTGCTGATAATTGAACATGTGCTTGCCCATAGGACGCTAGTTGAATTCCCAAGTCCTCAAGTTCTTTTAAGAGACTTAACTGAGTAATCACCATAGTATTTGAGCTATGTTGCATTTTCCTACTCAGGGCATCTGCTACAACATTTGTTTTTCCTAGATGATATTGAATTTGCAAATCATAATCCTTAAGCAGCTCAAGTAAATGTCGTTGCCTCAGGTTGAGCTCCTTCTGGGTGAAGATATCTTTCAAACTTTGATGGTCAGTATAAATCTTGCATGGCACTCCATATAAGCAATGTCTCCAAATTTTCAGCACAAAGACCATGGGTGCTACCTCCAAGTCATGGGTAGGATAGTTTTTCTCATAGAGCTTGAATTGTCGAGAGGCATAAGCTACTATCTATCTTCCTGTATCAAAACACACCCCAATCCGTTCTTTGAAGCATCACTATAAAGGGTATACTCCTTACCTTCCATTGCTAGCGTTAGGATGGGGCCGGTAGTTAGTCGTTGCCTTAGCTCTGGAAAAGCTTTCACACATTTTTCTGTACACTCAAACTTGTTGGCTTTCTTTAGCAGATTGGTCAGGGGTGAAGCTATTTTTGAAAAGTCATTGACGAACCTTCGATAATAACCTATTAAACGCAGAAAGCTTCTAATCTCAGTCATGTTAGTAGGCCTTGACCATTCTGTGATTGCCTTCACCTTGTGGGGGTCAACTTTGATTCCTTCTTTTGTAACTACCTGCCCCAAGAACACCACCTCTTCCAACCAAAACTCGTACTTCTTTAATTTGTCATAAAGTTAATGCTCTCTCAGTATTTGTAACACCATCCTCAAATGATTAGCATGTTCATCTCTGTCCTTAGAATAGATAAGAATGTCATCTATAAACACCACCACAAGTTTGTCTAGGTAGGGTTTGAAGACTCTGTTTATAAGATCCATGAAGGCTGCGGGAGCATTGGTGAGACCAAATGGCATCACTGTAAACTCATAGTGACCATACCTAGTTCTAAATGCAGTCTTGGGGATTTCTTCAGCTTTAATCCTAAGTTGGTGGTACCCTGACCTCAAATCAATCTTAGAAAAGACTCCTGGTTCTTATAATTGATCAAAAAAGTCATCGATTTGAGGCAAAGGATATTTCTTTTTTATGGTGATCTTGTTCAACTCCCTGTAGTCAGTACACAGCCTTAAAGTTCCATCCTTTTTCTTTATGAACAACACTGGGGCACCTCATGGTGACACACTTGGCCTAATAAAGCCCTTCTGCAATAGCTCATCTAATTGAAGCTTCAGTTCCTTGAGCTCAGTTGGAGCCATGCGATATGGGGCTTTGAAAATAGGTTGGGCATCAAGGATTAGTTCAATTCCAAAATCAATTTTCCTCAGTGGGGATAATCCTGGTAACTCTTCAGGAAAAACATTCTTAAATTCACAGACTACAGGAATATTTTTAGCTTTCTCTTCTTTTGCTTGGGTATCAATAGCATAATACTAATATCTCATACACCCTTGACATAATAGCTTGCTTGCTTTCATAGCAAAAGTCAAGGGATAGAATTTTTCCTCTCTCTGCCCATAGAAGAATACTTCTCTCCCTTTTTCATCTTTCAAAATAACCTTAAGATCCTCACAGTTAATCTTAGCTCCATAGGTGTGTAACCAATTCATTCCCAAAATGATGTCAAAATCAGACAAATCAAATTGAATCAAATCCACAGGGAAGGTGGTTGCACCATTGGTAATGGGAACAAGTTTAGAGGAGATAGGACATTCAATCACACAATCATTGGGTAGCTTGATCCTACAATTGGTTTCCATCCTCCTATCTTCCAGGTTCAATTGTATGGCAGATCGGGTGGATATAAATAAATTGTAGTACCCGAATCAAATAATATACAAAATGGCTTTGAATTTAAAAAGAGTTCTAGTGACTACCGTACCAAAGGTGGCAGCTTTTTTCTTGCTCATCATATATGCCCGTCCTACTGCTATAAGCCTTAGTAGTGGGACCCCTTGGCAAGGTGGGGCCAAGGGTTTTGCTGCACCTTTGTCTACAGCCTTAATCCTTCTAGGGCATGCAGCAATCAGGTGTTCAGCGCATCCATACCACATGCACTTATTAGTTCCTACTCGGAATTCAGGGGTGGTGTGATTTGTTCTGTTGCATTTCACACAAGGTGCTGTCGAGCCTGCAGGACGGCTCTTGGGGGAAGCAAAAGAAAGTTTCTTCTGGTTCACACTCTCACTCAGAGTTCCTCGCTCAAACCCCTTTCTCTTTTGGCTGATTAGATTTAGTGCTCTCAACTCTGTCTTTACTCGCTCCACTTCAGTCACTCACTCATATAGTTCCTAGTAAGTCAAAATTGGTTGCCCATCTAACTGATTCCAAATATAGAAGGCCAAACCCTCTTCAAACCTTCTCATCTTCAACCTTTCAGTTGATACAAACTCAGGAGCAAATCTAGATAATTCTATAAACTTACTGGCGTACTGCATCACAATCATAGTGCCACTCATCTTCAACTCCATAAACTTTTTCTCCTTTTACCTTTGGACCACAACTGGGCAAAATTTTGCCCTTAACTCACTCAGAAATTTATTCCAGGTGAATTCAGGCCCTACGAGCTTATTCTTAACAGTATTTCACTAAATGTCGGCTTCACCGGTCAAATAATACGTCCTAATGTTTACTTTCTTTTTTTCTGGCACTTCTACCACTGTAAAGATTTTATCCATTTTCCTTATCCATTCCTCTAATACTACTAGATCATAAGTTCCATCATAAACTTTAGGGTTGCGTTGTGCTACCCTATCTGCTAATTTATCCTCTTTAGGAGGGGTTTCAGTAGGTACTCAGGGAATCCGCTTCATCAATTCGACGACTAAGGTCGGCCAGTAGTTCGGGTCCGCAATATTTTAGCGAACTTAAAAGGAATCGATGGCATTTGGCCAAAATTTGGTGGCACATGATGAGAGGCTTGATCACCCGATCCCTGACCATGATCCGAGATTTCCTCTATATGAACCTCTACATTGTTGTGCATTGATTCGAACATTCTGATCATACATTAAACGAGATAATTCAATCACTGAAACACTCAAATATATAAGATAAGTATGCCCAACAAATACATTTAATATAACTCAAAGATTATTGAAAACAAACCCAAGGCCTCATTATATCATTTTATAACTGCTTGTTTACATACATAACTGCCTGTCTATATACATGATCAGCGAAACATCACATCTAACTGACTAGGCAAAGTCAGTTTTAACTCCTACCTCAACCCCAAATACTAACTGTCCCCAAGAGAGTAGGTCTGTCACATGACCAAAAAGAGATACGGACCATGTCATCACGGTCGGAGAGGATTGAACTAACTATACACAATGTCATATCCTATACAAAATACATTCATCCAAACTGACCATGCTATAAACAAACAGGGCTGAAAAAGAAAACTACTAACACCAACCCCTAGAACCACCTAACAATCCTTAGATGGATCGTAATCTGGGTTGGACTCATCATTAGGCTCTTCGCCTGAATTGAAGCTGCTAGTTAATGTCTCTGACTCGACATCACCAACCTCCTGCTCAATCTGTTGCTCCACTATCACCTCGTCAATCTTCTAATCCCACTGTTGCTCTACCACCACCTTATCAATATCCTGATTCTCCTCGGGATCATCCTCCTCCTCCTGATGGCCCTCGTCCTCAGAACTAAGCACCACTATCTCTGGTCTATTAGGGAGGTCTATCACCACATGAGCCTCCCTAGGACTGTCAGGCATCAGTGGGGTTTCTGGTGTAGGCGGGGAGGGTGGTCTCTGTGCTGGTGCTGGTGCTGGGACTGCAGGTAGAGGATGTGCCTGAGGTAATGGGAAGACATGCTGTAGAGTCTCCATAGTGATCCCCCTCTACTCAAACTCCTCCCTGAATAACAACTCTGTAGCGATAGTAATCCAAATCCCCTGGGCCTGAAACCTAGGCTCGTCCCAACCTAGGTTCCCTGTTAGCATATAATGATGATAATGAAACCTAAACTCTACCCACAGATGAACTGCGGGTAAGACCAGAGCAGTCTATGTGCACAGACCGTAATACTGTGAAACTCAGAGAAAAGGTCCTGTGCATGAGCCTCTATATTAGAATGCAGCAACGTAATGTGAGCAACCATAGATGCACCCGACATCATGTTAACACCATAAGGGTCCATCTAATAGAGAAAAGACATATATTAGAGGCATACATCACCATAATTAAGGAACATGCAAATACAAGCAACCTGCATTTCTGATATCGTTACCACACTTCTAATATCACTCTAGCAGTATACAATGGCCCTCATGACCAACCATTCTCACCCTCTTATTTCTAAACTCCACATTCTATAAAGAAAATCTCAACCTAACTCTGATACTAAATCTGTAACGCCCCAAATATAAATAAATCACTGTTTGTGTTTCTTTCATTATTTTCCCAATTAGACATGATAATCCAAATGATCAGGCATTACCGCCATCCAGCAAGGACAAGGCTATGCTTGTACATGATAAACTTGGCCATAATAATCAATGTTTACCATTAAAGGCATTCACACCATCACAATCCATCAGACCATTTACATAAATATAGAACTTTTCTAACATCAAAACCATTCAAACATCTCAAGGATTACACCAAAATATAGAATTCTGATAAAATATATAGTTTTCACACCAAAATATATCACAATACAGTGTTATAAACATCTCAACGATAATACACCACCATTCCATATAGACTTCCTGGCTCACTTATCATCTTTAGCCGCCCTGCCTACCTGAGGGCGATTTACTGAACACTTTCCTAAAATAAAATATGAAAACATTTCGAACTATGAGTTGAAGCTCAATACATGCATTCCTATATTGTTAAACATTCATGGAAAAACTGGTTGGGCTTGTATTACGATTTATTTTTAATTAAATATAGGAAATGAGATAAATATAAAACTGCATTGTCAATTATTATCTGATAGTGAACTTCTGGTAACTGTTATGATCTGAACACAGGTATACACTTAACAAGTCGATCGGGACCTGACCTGAAACCGCGCGGATAACTGAAGGGTTATGCCCTGTAACTGATAACTGATAGAATTACTAATTATGTGATAAATCACTGATTAAACTGATTCATTGATGTACTTACCAAAACATTATAATTTTAATAAATATGTGCTGATTTCTAAAAATACAAACAATAAACATACCTGAAATTTTTAAATGTAAGCTCACTGAATAATATTATGCAAAAAATAGAAGGAATGATTGATTAGGCCCTCATTCTGTACAAAATTATCGTTGTAAGAACATACGGTTAGCAAAAATATTTATTTCATAGTTAATAATTTAATAAAAGAAAAGTAATAGTATAATAAGAGCTTAGAAAGGATGACTCGAAACGTAGTCATCTGATCTCTGATTGAGACTCAAAATCCCAATATAGAAAGTTTAAGAAGTCCCAAAAATATTTCATTTAGAACACCAAGCTTGATTCCCACAACAGGATTCCCAAAATGAGGGTAGAACACAAATATGTCAGTTTTAGTCCATTATGCATAGTTTTGGTAAAATGACCATAACTTTTTCCACAAACCTCGGATTAAGGTGATTCAAAAGGGCATTTGAAACTAACACACTGAAATATCTACCCACCAAAAATTATAATTTTTCAATGGGCCGATCATTACCATTTAATCGTGAATTCTGTCCTGGTTTTCTGAAATTTTCAGCTCTCACTGTTTTAGCTTTTCTGTCTCTTTTTATACACATCCTCAACTTAAACCATTCCTTAAAAGTATGTAAACAAGTTTTGGTCCATCCCAACATCGTACAAAATCACCACACGTAAATTTGCTTCATAATCATATCCAATAAGGATCCATTTTCAATCAAAGACACACATAAACCAAGCTTAAAGCTAGTTTAATCCAAACCATATATTATTTACCAAAACCCTAGTTTATGGCCAACTTGGACTCACTCCAACTCATTTGAAATCACCAAAACATCATCATAAATACCAATAGATTAGAAGATGACCAAATTAAAAATAAAACAATCAGAATTCAATACTTTAACATCAAGCTTGCATGATTAAGTATTAACCCTAACCCTAACATGATCCAACCTCAACTCTATCATGATCAACACCAAAATAACTCTCATTTCTTATCAAAACAACATGATCAAAGATTACAAACATCAAAACAAGAATCAAAACTAAAATAAAAAGCAAAACTAACAAGATTAAGTTTCAAGATTACTCACTTTGCTTGAAGATAAGTAGAGATGGAGGTGATATTTAGTGGTTTTAATGATGGAGGATGGTGGCTAGGGTTAGAAGGATATCGGGGGGGTCGGAGATCACCGAAGCTGGCCAGAAAACTGGCCGAAAAACAGCCAAACAGTGGGCTGTTGCTGCTGTAGTGGGGGAGAGAAAGAGCAAAGAGAAAATGGAGTTTGTGGATTGAGTTGTGATTTTTTGACTAATCCACAATATAGCTGAGTTTTTAACTAGAAATGTAACTTTTTTGAGCTAACCGTGGTTAAGTTTAATCATGGTAATTAATTAGATTAATAAGCAAACTTGTTGGGCTTCAAAACGGCCGAAATAAGTTGGGTTCGGGAATAAAATGCTTCGTAATGACAACGTTTTTATGAAACTCAAAATTAAATCTATGTAATGTTACGAAATAAAATAAATTACTTAGATTAAACTTGTTAGGGCCTACTATCAATTCTTCCAAAGTTTTCGTTAATCAATTAAATAAACAAATAAAATCCGAATTGCCAAGTGAGGGCCCAAATAAAATTTTTTCCACCAGGATGAATAAGTGCGATAAGTAAATATGAGAAAAAAAATCATGAGCATGAGGTAATTAAATAAATAAATATAATTAAATTATTTAGGGTTGGGCTCTTACATGCACTCTCATATTTTCTTATAAAGAGTTGTACTTTAATCAGATTCTTCCTCTTTCGGTCATCCTACACCAGCAAAGTGGCCTACACTCGTGAATCTTCCACATTGGCAGCAAGATGTGCAGCATATTCAAGGAAACAAATAGTGAGTTGGCTCGCTACTTCTACACCCTGTTTTTAAGATGTTAATGCCTAATGGTTAATGTTCTTATTCTATATGTACTTCTGCACCCCCTTTTCCAGATTGAATGCAATTTAGGAAATAATTCTAATGTCAACATTTAATTGCCCAAATTCTTCATAAAACTCAAAACTTTCGCAGAATAATATACCAATTCAACTTTTGTCCAATAAATTCATACCAAAATAGGAGCAAAAATTAGAAACTCAGGAAGCATACCCAACAAGGAAATCATCAACATACCCATCAACAATTGAGTGGGTATAACAGATCTAGGTAAGCAATAACAAGAACAAGTAGAACTTTGAGGGGTACCTGAACTACGATGAGCAGAAAAGAGAAAGGATTCATCCAATAGAGTACTTCTTCAAGTTCAACTACAGTTAAGAAACCCTAGCAAACCATAATCGAAGATAAAATTCGAGAAATCTATCAACCAATCTAAACAATTCATGAGAAATTAAAACCCTAGGACTTAGAACTTACCAAAAAAGCGAACATCAAGATTCTTCCTTCAACAGCGTTCCAACAATGGTGAGATAAAGGGGACTGCCCTTTAATAATGGCGCGAGAAAGAGAGAGGATGAATAATTCAATAATAGAGAAGAGAGATCTCGGGGAGAGAGAGAGAGAACCCTAAGCCATGGCTACTCTGAAATGCGAGAGGTAAAGGGGAAGTAAAGAATGAGATAGAGGATAAGGAAAGAAAGATAACGAAAATTGGGCCTGGCTTGAAAATGATTTTCCTTACCCTTTCAAAGGAAAATAATTTCCTTCACATGTGGTAAAATGATTTTCCCCTCCGCCTTTTACCAAACAACATAAAATGAGAAAATTATTTTTTAAAAAACTGATTTTTTTCCGTACCAAACACACCCTATATTAATAGATTTTACCAATGACTAACATTAACCAGTTGTGCTTGATGATAACCCCCCGCCATAGTAGCACGGCAATCCACAACTTAATATTAGTTGCAAAAATTATCGCCCTTTTTTCATTTCTGTCTCGTCCCCACTGCTCGCCGCGGCCAGCAACGTTCACATCATATTTTATCGGTACGTGTTCTCACCTTTAGGTTATTCAATCGCGCAAAGTAAATGGTAATGAAAATGTCGAACAATTTTATCATTATAAATAAACATTCTTTGAGTGGAAGTGATAATATAATCTGGATGGGATTTGTTTGCCGAAAGTCTTTGTAATTGGCTCTGTGAAAGTGGCATGTTTTTATGTTTTATAATTTTCAAACATTTATTTTTTTATTTGATTAAAGTAATCAAATTTTCCTATCCAATTAATATTTTATGCAAGAAATAAAAATTAAATTTTATTTTTAATCTTCTAGTTAATAGGAGTTGAGGTAGTATATGTTGTTCATAAAGGACATAGATCTTCCATAAGAAATTGTCTCCACTTATAGCACTCAAACTTTCAACCTCGCTTAAATGGAAAAATGCTAGATCACTTGAACCAACCTATTTTGCTATAAAAAAAAATTGACTTGTTAAATCTTACAAGATCAACAACTTAAAAGTGGTCATGATTATTTAAAAAGGGAATGTTGGGAATAGCATATGCGCTTTATAACCATTCAAAAAAGTATTCACAAAACAATTGTGAAAAATGTTTGCATCCAAAAAAATTAAATACAATTAACATACATTCAACACTTCAAATAACATAACACAATAACAAATCAACTTAAAAATTGTCCTTTTCTAGGCTGGATAATTGTCGATACTCTAGGCCCTCTTTATACATTGAGGTTGGTAGGTTATCAACAAGCAAATATAGGTACATATAAATTAAGTAGCGAAGGTCTAATGGACAAAGTAAAAAAACACACGAAGTGATTTTATTGACTATTTTTTACCAATTATCTTAATGAAATTTGAACTCATGACATTAATAAGATTATAATTTAAGTAATGCCTTGGTAACTATAGTGTCGAAAGTACTTTAATTTTAACTAATAATAATGATCAAAAGTGGACATAAATACCTATCCAGTCATGTTTGACTAGGTATTACATTTTACAATATGTTTCCAGTCGATCATAACAATTAAGTATAATCAATCTGCTGTAGATATTACTTCAGATTTGGCATATTAAGTTATATATGTATATTTAAAAAAGAAAGTGAACAGAGAGAAAAAAACAGCAGCACTGCAGAAACTAAAACAGTGGAAAACTTTGGATACTTCCAAGGGGCAAATAACAAGCCAAAATCCTAAGCCTAGGTCTTCTGGAAATTCACTGTTCTGTTTGCAGGCAACATATATGGATATGTATTCTTTCGATTTCTTTTGGATATACATATTATAATTTATATATCTAGTATCTAATAATTTAATATTAAACATTAAACGTTTATAATGGAAAGTTCCTCTTCTCTTTTAGCTAATCAGTGAAGGCCTTTTGGGAACTGGTGATTGGAAATTTGCCATGCCGTCTGTGTGCTTGCCCTCCCCGTTCTGACTTCTCTCCCACCTTAATTTCTCTCTCTCCTCTCTCTCTTGGTCACTGTATTATAAATATATAGTGTAAGACTTTTGTCTAGAAGCCCCAAAGTCGTCTATAACACAAAGACACTATACCTTCCCTTCATAGTTTTCTCTTTCTTGAACTTGGCTGAGTAGGCGGAAGAAGAAGAACAACAAGAAGAAGAACAAGCTAAGAGGAGGAGGAGGAGATAGGAGCAGAGAGATGGGGAGAGCTCCGTGCTGCGACAAGGCGAATGTGACAAAAGGTCCATGGTCTCCTGAGGAAGATGACAAGCTTAAGCAGTACATAGAGAAATATGGTACTGGTGGCAATTGGATTGCCCTCCCTCAAAAAGCTGGTAATCAATTTCACACCCAAAACAAAGAGGGGGGTGGGGAAGGGACTTCGTATTTATTAAAAAGTGTACGTAGCTTAGTTGGCCTACTTTTAATTTGTTGTCTACTAATTGAAATTATTTGTGATAAACTAATTTAGGGCTGAAGAGATGTGGGAAGAGCTGCAGATTGAGGTGGTTAAACTACCTGAGGCCCAATATTAAGCACGGTGAATTCTCTGATGATGAAGAAAGGATCATCTGCAGCCTCTATGCTAGCATTGGAAGCAGGTATATACCATATTTCCTAACCCACCTTTAGCTTTCTTTTTTTCATTTCTTTTATTGGTTTGGGATGGTGCAGTTGTTTAGTTCTTGTATCTACACATTTTGGGTCTGGATCTAGATTGATTAACTCCTCAATAATGCGTTAATAATGACCATGTTGTTATATTTTTTTCCTTTTCCGATGAATATCAAAAGAACCATCTGTTTAAGAAAAATAAATAAAAAATTGTTACAGATTCCAATTTCAAGTGGATCAAAACCAATAAGCAGAACAGCAAAAGGGGTCAGAGAGATTTCTTTCTTTTCTTTTTTCTTTTGGCAATTATTAACTTTTCCTACTTCAGTTTCCCCGATTTAATTTTGCCCTACGCGGGTAGTGGAGACTAAACAATCAAATCAACCCATAAAGGACATACATAAAGAGATCTGCAGAATGGATTTCATACATATCATGACGATCAGATCTTTCACGGTCTTGTCTTTCCAACAGCCCCTCAAATTAAGGGCTGCCTTCTTTTCTTTTTTTCTTTTTTTTTTGAGTTCGTACTGATCAGAAAATTTAAAAAATAGAATTTGAATTAGTAAAATGATAAATATGTTGATACAACAAGACACTTCTTAACCAAGTTATCATCTCATGTACTAAATTAAAATATATTGGTACAATTGAATAATGAAGGGTGTTGTAACTTTTAAAGTGTGGAAAAACGATCATTTTATCCATAAATTTTTACAATTATAAAATTGTGCATATAATATGATTTTCGTGAATGAGGTTGATTTGACTAGGGTATTCTTTGTATCCATTGCTAAGCTAGCAAATATTAGTGATTTGTCATTCATAATTAATTCTAATGTCTAATAATTAAAAATTGATATTCTAAATCTTTGAAGGCATTACTTTTGGTGAAAATAAAAAATTTAAAGATAATTTTGTTACAAAACATATATCATCATTCTTGAAATATTATATATTGGTGACTATTGGTTTGATGATGCTGTTGAAGGTGGTCAATAATAGCAGCTCAGCTACCAGGAAGGACTGACAATGATATCAAGAACTACTGGAACACCAAGCTCAAGAAGCAGCTCATGTCTATGGGGTTTAACAACAACACCAACACCAAAACCACCAATAAAGGATCATCAACAACAACAACGCCAACTACCTATAATCTTCAATATCCAATGGCTATGCTTTTTCATCCCCATCACCACCCTTCATCGACATCATCATCATCATCTCTCTTCTCCTCATCACCCTACCAGTGCACCCCTACCATATACTGTAACCCCCCCTCCGCCTTGTCCTTCACAGGATTTGAGACTACCACCACCACTTCAACAACCACGCAAAATTACCACCACCACCACCAAGTAAAAGATAATAATACCCTTCTCATGTTTGGTGGTGATGAACTTAACCAAGCAGCAGTCGCGGCGGCGGCAAGTTGTAGCTCCTCTGACGGGAGTTGCTTCAGCAGCATCAATAATGAGGATCAGCAAGGGATCAACCATGTTACTATTGTACAGCAGAATTGTGATGCTGGTTTTTACGGTAATAATCAAGAGGAGAAACCCTGTTGCAATGATGGTAATAACGGAGGATTGTGGGGGCAAACTCAAAATGATCCATTGCTGGACTATGGGTTAGAGGAGATTAAGCAGCTGATAAGCGCTAACATCAATGTTGGGATCAGCAGCTTTAATTACTTTGATGAAAGCAAGGCTGAGGAGTGAAGAGACCGCCGAGCTCATGTACTACAAATTTTAGTGAGAGAGAAAGAGCGACCTGGGTGAGAGTGAGAAGAGAAATTACTGTGGGGCTCTTTTGCTCTTTTTTTTCTTGCTGTTGACGTGAATCATGATGCTGGCAGTCAACGAAAAATTCATCAAAAAATCAGATAGGTAAGGCCTCCCCGTTCCCTGTGCAGCACTCATTTCATCAGATTTCAGAATTTTACGCCAAGAAAAAAGGAGAAGAAATTGTTTTCAGGTGCAGTGTAACTTGAAGTGCTTGACGAGGATGATTGGAATATTATATTAGTATTTGACAGTCCATGGTAAAAGAAAGTTAAAAAATAAATTAAAAAAGAATTCTTCTTTCTCTCTCATCTGGTCTTCCTTGCCTCTGATCTGTGCATTTCTTTTGGGGAAATGATGTATGAATGTTTGTTCAGTACGTACTGTCCTCGGTTTCAACATTCAAACTTTGAGTTGAATCCAACTTCATAAGTCTCCTTTTTTATTTACTTAAGAAATATTTTTAATGGAAAAACTGGTGCACATATACATTTTATCATAAGTTTTTAAAATTGAAAATATATGTTATATATAAAGCCAACATCCTTATTTGTAGATGCTACCATAAAGCCAATGATTACTTAAGCTAATAAAAACATTATAATTGGATATTCTTTTCAAGTATATTAGTGACTTTGAATTGTTAAACTTACTATTACTTGAGTATTTACTTGCCTCAGTTAGTTTTTTATTCTAAAGATTTTCTACTTGAAAATTTTTCTTTTCAAATTTTTTGCCAGTTTATTAAAACTAATTTCTTTGCAGGTAGTAATATAATAAGGATAAAACCACTCACATCTGGATCTCCCCAGATTCTATACAAGTATGACCCACATTTAGAGTAGTAATAATGGTTGTTGTTGTTGTTAGTAACTTTGAATTGTAATAATTTGAGATTACTTATATACTAGGTAGTAATTAGAGAGAGTACGATGTTGAATATTACTTTGAGTTTATATTGTATATTTTTATATATATTATAAAAATGCACCCTCGTTACATACTATCATCATAAAATATATTTGTGACCCAATAATGTACCTAAAATCGTACATAGTATTATGCCTGGTTATAAGTGCTTGAATTACTACTATAAAAATTTCCAATTATAATCCAAATCATCATAATGTGATTCAAAGTATATACTCAAACTATAACTGGGTATTATCATCATATGATGTAATAGCCAATACCTATATATTATCATTATACAATAATATGTAACTTGAAGAATTGTTACAACTATGTATTTCATTGCACATTAAAATGTTAAACTTTTAAATTTTCTTCTCAATTATATGTTGATGCCATAACAATGAATATACCGGACATCTTGGCTTCAATTAGATATAATATTTGAACTGCATTTATGAATGTATATTTTGGATGTGTTCAGTAACAGCGTTTTGGGTAGCATTTGGCGTTTTGACTCAGTCAATACACTCATTAGATAATTTTTAGTATTTGGTAACATAGTATTTTGACTAGCATTTGAAGTAACGGTTAGTATTTTAAGCAACGTTTCTGAAAAGCTAATAGTATTAACGTTTTGCATTCGAAAGTAGCGTTTCATATTTTTTTTGCAAAAAAATATCATTTAGAAATTTTATCTTTGGAAATAATCTATATCCTTTTATGTCAATTTACATTAATCAGCTGAACCAACAGCTAAATTTATCGAACACATTTATTTCAATTGCTCATCCAAACAGCTATCTGCTAACAGCTAAATTAGAAATGATATCCGCTACCTGAACCGCTATCCGCAACTTGAACCGCTATCTCCTACTTGAACTGCTAGTTTGCCGAACAGGACCTTTATCTGAAGTCTACTTGTACTCCATAATTTCTACCTAACTAACTTAGTTTGTAATTCCTCGTGATAATCGGAATTCTGTGACGATGAAAATTTTCAGTCAAGGCCATATGACGAATTTTGGTGCTTTTCTAACGTTTAAAATAGCTCCATGTAAATCCTCCTCCATGCATACATAATTCGAGCAGTTATATTTACGAGAATTGACCAATGTTTTAAGTTCTCTATCACTAGCTGGTCAGTTATAAAAGACGAAGGAGCGATGCATCCAATAATGTATATTAATATGAGGCTCAAAAGTTAAATATTTTGATAAGATTTTGTTAGCTTTTTTAAAAGCTCAAGTTTTTTAATATATTTTGATGAAAGATAAAAAGGGATTAATGAATTGATATATTCATCATGTTATAATTAATGATCTTAATAATTGTTATTGCTTAAATGTGCTATATTTTTGACGTGGATGTTGGAATATTAATATTACTTAGATTGATTTTATATTAGGTGTCACAATATCTTTGACATTGTTTAATATTCAAATTTGAACATGTTATCTTTATGATATTATATTGTGTGATTCAAATTTGATTTTAAGATTGTGGAGCTATATTTGAACATGTCAAAGATTTGCTCTTAATATGATAATATCTTGTGATAGAATATCTTGGAAGATTATGCTGCAAATTATGAATGATTTTAGAAGATTCTCAGCCAAGATATTCAGCCCAAATCAAGAAAAGTAGCCGTTGGAAGTACTTGAGCAAGAACAGAAAAAATCAAGGGCTTGGAATGTCAATTCAAGGCCTTGAAATCAGACATAGAAATTGAATTTTCACAAGATGTGCAACGGTCACTTGCCATATTTTTCTCCACTTTTCTTTACACCTCTCATCTATAAAAGGGGAAGAGATTGGCAACAAGAGAATACAAGAGAGAGCAAGCACTCATTGGCATATACATTACTCGAGAGCTTATTGGCATACCTTGAGCTTGAATTTGCTTCTTTATATATATGTTACATTTCATTGTATTGTTCAAATTGTAATTTGGGTGGGATTATAAAGTTGAAGGGCCAACTCTACCAACGACTTGTTGAAAGGTCAACTTAGGTCTTGGAACTTAGAGTAGGTGTACTCTAGAGTTGTAATAATCCCTCCTAATAAAATTGAGTTAATCCTAGAGTTAGGGACTCTAGGCGGGGACTAAGCTTGGTTGATGCTAATCTCGTAAAAAATTACTCGTGTCTTATCCATGTTCATCTTTTCACTCTTTACTTGATTAATTTGTGATATTGATCATCACCCTATTCAACCCTTTCCTCTAGGGTGATTTAACTAGCCAAATCGGGCCAACAATTGGTATCAGAGCTAGTACTATTTTTTAGAGACTTTTCCGTCTAATAGTTCGATCTCATGGCTAGTTATGATTTTGACTCTGATTGCCCTCCGCTTTTTAAAGGTACTAATTATTTTTTGTGGCAGGAAACAATGGAACGGTATATCAAGTACAAGGGTCTCGATCTTTGGGAGATCATAGTCAAAGGCTCAATAGTTATTGAGAAATCGGAAGATGAATATGTTGAAGATGATTACAAGCAGATATCCAAAAATTTTAAAGCTATAAACATTTTATTCTGTGCTCTTACTGTTGATATTTATGAGCTTATCTCACATTGTGATAGTGCCAAGTAAATTTGGGAGACTCTTTATAATTTATATGGTACTAATCAAAATGTGGTACTAAGCAAATTTGTGGTGCAGGACGAAATAATCATGGATGGAAATGTTAAGCAAGTTGAGGATCACCAACCACATGAAGAGCAAGAACATGAAAATGATGATCCAATTCAACGGCTTATACATAATGATGTCAAGTATGCCCAAATTGAAGAGTTTCTTGAAATTGGTGAGAAAAATAATGATTCATCTATTTTTCAAAGCGGTAAGGATGAGGTAACATCCATAATTGGATTGTCAAATACTAGTATTTCTCCAAGTTGTCACATTTTTTATGATTTAAATACCACACCAAATTTTCAACTTTCAAAAATTCTTGATTGTGGTGTTAAATTAAGAAAATGTGTCAAGAATGAGGGAAAGAAAAACTTTACCTCATTAATTTTTCTCACTTCTAACAATCTCGAATCCAAGAAGAAAAGGGAATCAAGATTTGGTCGAGCCACTTCATTCTTGAAGAAATCAAAAAGGAATGTGCATGTTCGTAGGATATTATTGATTTTTTATTTATGTACTAATAATGAATTTTCAATAGCATTTGATCCTCATGAAAATTTAAGTGGACAAGGAAACATTGGAGCTTCGCAAAGGCACATGGTAAGTTATGGTTTGCCAAAAGTAAAAATGAGGTAAGTTCGTTTGTTTTATTGTTGCTCAGATTTCAAGGCCCTGAAATACAGTTCAAGGCCTTAAATTGTAGACAAAAACTAAAAATTTTGGTATGATTGAATCAAGGTTTGGATTTTTTTTCAACAACATGAATAGAAATCAAAATTTGAATTCTTACCAAATGAAAGGTGGTATTATCTTTGCATGTCATGTGATTATCTTTATGCATAAATGATATGTTGTCTATGTTCTCAACCTATTTGTCCATAATGTTATGCTCCCTAACACTCACATAAATGATATTGTTTCTTTCTATAAGGGAGACTCATATTACGTACTTGATGATTTTTTGATAATCTTGATTTACTCTTGAAGGGGGGAGAATTATTATATTAACATGTTGAACCCTTGCAATAAGAAAATCAAGTCAATGTATGCATGTTAGGATATATTATTGATCAAAATATTAGTGTTTAAACCCTTCTATTGAGGGGGAGCATCTTTATATGTCATTGATTTGTTAAGGGGGAGTTATATGCATTTGTCATAATTTTTATGCTTCGATTTTTCCTTCTCCTCTTGTGCTACCTTTTTGATGAAATACAAAAACGGGGAGAAGTATTTGGAAAACTTTTCATTGTGTGCTATTTAAAATTGTATGGATATGTTATTTTTATAGGGTTTTGTCTTTCATCAAAAAGGGGGAGATTATTAGCTTTTTTAAAAGCTCACATTGAATTTTTTAATATATTTTGATGAAAGACAAAAAGGGATTAATCAATTGAGATATTCATCATGTTATAATTAATGATCTTAATAATTGTTATTGTTTAAATGTGCTATATTTTTGAAGTGGATGTTAGAATATTAATATTACTTAGATTGATTTAATATTAGGTGTCACAATATCTTTGACATTGTTTAATATTCAAATTTGAATATGTTATCTTTATGATATTATATTGTGTGATTCAAATTTGAATTTAAGATTGTGGAGCTATATTTGAACATGTTAAAGATTTGCTCTTAATATGATAATATCTTGTGATAGAATATCTTGAAAGATTATGCTGCAAATTATGAATGATTTTAGAAGATTCTCAGCCAAGATATTCAACCCAAATCAAGAAAAGTAGCCGTTGGAAGTACTTGAGCAAGAGCAGAAAAAATCAAGGGCTTGGAATGTCAATTCAAGGCCTTAAAATCAGGCATAGAGATTGAATTTTCACAAGATGTGCAACGGTCACTTGCCATATTTTTCTCCACTTTTCTTTACACCTATCATCTATAAAAGGGGAAGAGATTGGCAACAAGAGAATACAAGAGAGAGCAAGCACTCATTGGCATATACATTACTCGAGAGCTTATTGGCATACCTTGAGCTTGAATTTGCTTCTTTATATATATGTTACATTTCATTGTATTGTTCAAATTGTAATTTGGGTGGGATTATAGAGTTGAAGGGTCAACTCTACCAACGACTTGTTGAAGGGTCAACTTAGGTCTTGGAACTTAGAGTAGGTATACTCTAGAGTTGTAATAATCCCTCCTAATAAAATTGGGTTAATCCTAGAGTTAGGGAACTCTAGGCGGGGACTAAGCTTGGTTGATGCTAACCTCGTAAAAAATTACTCGTGTCTTGTCCATGTTCATCTTTTCACTCTTTACTTGATTAATTTGTGATATTGATCATCACCCTATTCAACCCTTTCCTCTAGGGTGATTTAACTAGTCAAATCGGGCCAATAGATTTGTTTTTGAGTTTGACAATAAAGCTCAGCATACACTAATAATGGAATGTACCTTATTCATTCTCACTTTATCTACCCTTATGTGAACAATAAACTAATTAATCGTGGAAAGTTAAATATATGTTGTAATATAGTTATGTTGCATCTTTTGCACTTGCATTTCATTTGGAGACAAACAGTTTGAGTGGAAAGCTCTCACTTCCATCTCGCCACATCGATATCAGATGAACTTCCTATTTTATGGGGCAATTGATAGTTACACACAATTTAATTGAACAAATCAAATTGAATGAGTGTCCATCTAATTCAGTGAAATTATGTAGTTACTTATCAAATAATACTATAATTACAAATGATCACCTATTAAGAATCAAACAATTTTGTAGGAAAATCAATGAATTGTGTGATGGATAAAATTTAACTTTAGATGAAGCAAATAGAGCTAATATCTATTAATATAGGTTGATTCAATTTGGTTTTTTGCTTTTTTTTTTTAATATTATGTTTCAGATTTGAGAATTGTAAATGAATAAAAACTATAACGTGAGTGCTCTGTTTTTATGAATTAATAGTTTTTGGACTCCAGTTAGACAATCATTTCTAATTCATTCACTGTAGCATCGCTACTCCAAAGAAAGTGATAACCTGCGTTTCAAATAACCCTTTGTTATTCAGCTTCAAATGCAAATCATTTATTTTGCGGTAATTGTGAATTGTTTCACTAAACTAAACACATTTCAAGATAAGAAAGAGAATACCATGCATGCAGATCTTGGAGTATGATCTAGGAGTATCAAACAATGTTACTTCGAAGCCCATTAAAATTCGCTGGTCGTGCCTTGAACAGAGCATGCACTTACAATACATGCCAATCTACTTTATGTCAGTATGGCTATGCCTTAATCCATCACATGCCTTAATCACTGGATGGCACTATTTTTTTAGTCCAGAAATAGACTCCTATGGGACTCTTGGGTACACACAATAATTTTCTTAAGGATGACAGTTAAGAATTCATCACCTACCTAACAATACGTACCTAAAAATTTGACCCTCCTGCAGCGGCAAATAGTGACCTCATAAAATTGCTTTCATAGGCTTCAAGGACTTTGGGCGGCAAGGCAACTAGTTTAGCTGGTAAGGATTCAAATTATTCAATCTATTTCACTTAGATGACCATAATTGAAAACTTTTGCTCCATGGCTACACTTTTGAACTTTTAAAAATTTGTGACATATGATATCGATAATTAGTATTCATGGATATATTTTGCAAGGTTTTTTTTTTAAAATTTTGGTTTAACTAAATTGAAGGGGGATAAATTAAGGGTTATGAGGAATTGGGCATGACTTAAGATTTATGACTCCAATTGTTTGTTACAAATTAGAAATGAATTATTTTTAGGGTGAAAGTGATACTTAAAGATTTGAGTTAAAATATAAATTTGAGAGGTTAGAGAGGTTCACTAAGGGCCTGTTCATTTCGTTGGAAAATAGGGGTTGAAAAATTGGTGAAGTTGGCTCAAGTGGGGTTTTTTTTTTTTTTTTTTTTTGGTTGAAGTGGATTGAAGTGGGTGAAGTGGGTTGAAGTTGGTATATTTTTTATATGATCGATAAAAGTTGGTTAAAATAGTGAGTTAAAGTGGGTTGAACTTGATATTTTTTTTATTAAAGTTCGTGACGTGAATTAAAGTTGGTAAATTATAATTTACCAATGAAAAAATAAAGCCTAAGATTAAAATTTTTTTTAATACATGTGTAATTGTGGACCGCTGCTTGAAACTCTAATTTAGGGAAACCAGTAGGCCAAAATGCTCAATGAAGGGGGTAACATTCAAGCCAGAAGGTTTAGTTAGGGATGGCAGATTCCCCACCCCCGTTGAGGCCCCGCCCTACATTGGGGAAAAATTCCCGTACCCAATAGGAATGGGGACAGAAATAAATCCCTAGGTGGGGATAGGGATGGGAATAGGGCAAAAATTTATCCCGTACCCGTCCCCGTCCCCGCTTCCGTACTGAAAGAAGTATCCTTGTCTCCATCCTCGTTTTCCCGTCCCAATTGGGGAAAAACACCCATCTCCATCCCCACATGTTAATTTAAAATTAAATATGATCCTTTCTTTTTTGTGAACATAATACTAAGGTTATATCAGTGCATTAAGTTTAAAAAATCATAGATTATATAAACGTATTTTGTGTAATTTGTACATTACTAGACTTATATTGTATGGACTTGTTAAACTTCAATTTAAGTCAGATTGTAAACTTTAATGAAATTTGTTATAATTATATTTTATGGAGCCTACAAGAGCTTATTGTACAATTAATTGGGTTAGGATTTAGGGATGATAAATTGGACTTTCATCCAAGGTTTGTAATATAGCTATCACAAAGGAGGGAAAAAATAGCAGGTAAAAATCCCCTTAGGGGCCCGTCGGGGATTAGATCCCCGCAGGCGACGGGGACGAAGGGACATTTTTTCCCTGCAACGGAGAATGGAGCGGGGACGGAGGACGGGAATCTTAGCGGGGACGGAAACGGGGAATATGACCCCGTTCCCAACCCACCCCCCGGTTGCCGTCTAGGTGCTTCTCCACCTCTCACTCCATCGAAGGAGAAGAAAATAGGGTGCCAGAGTCGAACCTCTGACATTCTGGAAAGCACGCAAAACCACTACCAAGTGGGCTCATTCCCTATGGACGGTACACTGAAGCACTTCAATGTAGATTAGTCACACTATGTAATTGTGATTCTAAATTAAAAAGCACAAGCCAAACATAGATTTGGGAATACGCTATTGTACTTCCATATATGATGTCAAAAAACTTAGACTAAAGCTAAAGGACTATAATTTTAAGTATTTTATATACATTTTGAACAATTCTTGTGCGTGGTTCATAGAGTCTTGAAATACTGATATCACGAACATACATTAAGTTTTAGATTCGAGAATAGGAATAATATACATTAGCTTTTCTTATGATTCAAATTTACTTGACAAGGAAGAGATTAAGTTGTTAACTAACCTCAAACTTTACATAAAAGAAGGAATTATTAAGAGTTAGGTGACATACATTTTGAACTCTAACTAACATCTGAAAATTTGATGTTGTAAAAGTCAGAAAAATATAGCAAAATATATATGTACAATATTAACTATTGAAAATCTCTCTTTAGAATTTGAAACCTTGAGCTGATTTTCATATCCGCACAAATGAAGGAGACGCCCAGTTCAATAAGACATGACTTTCTATTTCCAATAGCCATTAAAATATTAATTAAGGTGAACACAAGTAACAAATCTGAACATTTCAAGGTGGAGTGTAAAAAGGTAGGCCAGGATGTGGATTAAATGGGAGCAAATATCTATGTGATCCAGGTTTTATATATGGGCAACTGATGGAAGGTGACATCTGTGCAGATTGAAGAAGGAAAAGGGCCTTGATTATTAGCAAAAACTAGGGATAATAATTTATCATTGATAATTTTATCATTAAATTACTAGGAAAAATTCCCTTTTGTGTAATAGTACGTAATATAATGATCAGGTAATTTTTTTTCTCAAGATTTCTGCTTATATTGTCTCAATGAGAATCAAAAGACACGATAAGTAATCTCAATTGGAAAATAATTAACAAAACATCTACGATATGATTTTTTTTTATCTAGAAGATATTGAAATATAATACTTATGTGAAGTTAAGTGAATATAATTAAAATGACTCTCATACCTTATTCAGTAAGAATCGTATTTGAGAGGGAAATGATACGTAAGATATAGGAATTAAATAGTTCACGATAGTCATGAAAATCAATAATGAAAGAAGTATCAAAGATGATTTTTAGAGTTTACGAGAAATTACTAGAACTCACATTTTCATACCGTGTGAAGCTAAGTCTAGTGATTGAACCACTGTAAATAACATTTAATTAGAAAACTATTTTAACTAAAAGTTTAAACTTGTGATTAAAGATCCATGCCAATTTGATACTTTGACATATATATGCATGTGAGGCACTTCAAAATAATTTTTTTAAACTTTCATACTTTCAAAATAATTTTATCATATATATACACACGCATATATATATATATATATATATATATATATATATATATATATAATATTTTTAAACCCTAAATTATTGAACTAGAGAAGAAGTCTTAATTATTAGATAGTTAGAAAGCTATTTAATTATTAGAGCATTTAAAACAAGCCCCACTTGGAGTCTAGATTAACAAAAGCTTAGGACCTTTACATTTTTTTATTTTTTTTTTTGGGAGTAAGTCATGCCGAACAATTTTTTTCCTTTTAGAAAAAGAATCTTTTTGGGGAACCATCCCAGAAGGGTCCAAAAATCTGCATGATCTGAGGTATGTGATGTGCTAAGCAGACAATTTGCCCAAGTCCATAGCTTTAATTTGCCGTTCATTATTTCCAGACCAAGAGGGTTGATTCCCCCCTCCCCACTCCCCTCTTTCCCGTCACACATCCGTAGCCATTAAAATATCTGCCATCATTGTTTGAAAACTGTAATTAGATTGACTTCTTAACTCCTTTTGTTTGCTTCTGTGTACCAGATTATTTTAATGGGGGTTTTGACAGCTATAAAGCATACATTATTACTAATTATTAACTAGTATTTTAATTTCTTCATGCTTGATTGTTGCTAGAGCTGATGAGGCATGCATGGATTTTCTGGCTACGGAATGTCATTTCTAGTGCAGTGTAAGAAGGTCAAAAGTTATGCCACCTACTGGCTAACTACAACGTGAGGCAAACTTCTTCTCGATAGAGTAAAAATTAGGCGGGTGATATTAGGTGTCTTTAAGTACATTTAGTCTTGTTGACTTCATCTTTCTTTTCTTTTTTTTTTTTTTTTTACCAGTTTTGTATTTTAAACAAGGCTGAGAAAAGGTAAGTTCACGCGAACGAGATTTACACATGAGTTTTCGGACAAACTCAATTGAGTTAATTAGGCTAACAACATCTTGTATTTTGGCAGTATTATTTATTAAAATTATAACTGTTTATTCATTGTCCTATCAATTATTAATGCATTAGCAACATGTGCTCCCAAATTCTTATCATTTTTTTAATCTTTCATATTTGATCTATGTACAAATTGTCTGATGTCCATGTTCTTGAGTTTAATCCGGGTAGCATTTGCTTGGAGGGTAAATGATCTTCTTGGAAAATCCTTTTACATGAAAAAAAATTCTTTTTGGAAAAGTGGATTATCATATTAGTTTTTTCATTGTTTAATTCTAGGCACATAAAGTAATATTATTAGTGTCCAACATGTGTTTTTGTGACTACCTTTTTAATATAAGTTCTTCTTATTAAGAAAGGTAAAATTAGGAGACAAAGGAGCATATTGGTTGATGAAGTGAGATGGGAGAGAGGGGATAATTGAGAATCAAAGAAAAGAGGAAAGAGAAGAAAGAAAGTAGAAATGCAACAAAGATATATGAGAGGGAGAAGCCAACTGAGTTATAAAGGAAGACATACAAAATATATTTTTTGTGACTTCTTCTGGTCATCCTTTTTACTTGGGTGCATCTACTTAAGATATATATAAAGAGCGCAAAATCATATATTGATGAGTGAACGAGAAGGGAGATAAGGGGACAAATGGGAAGAGAGAGAGAGAGAGAGAGAGAGAGAGAGAGAGAGAGAGAGCAGAACAAAAAGAGAAAGACAAAAGAGATTAAAGAAAGAGTAGAGAGATATGAGAGAGGGGATCAGGGGATGGTGTAGCTAAGGCATTGGGAGAAAGAAATGGAGCAGCTAACACACACTGGAGGAAAGGAAAGGTATTGATTTTCTATAACAAATGTGAGTTTTTAGCATGATAGATTTAGGTGTTGTGAATAAAGGGATAATTTATTAAAGTTGTCACATGAGAAATTAAAATTTGAAAGTCAATTTAGTTTATTAATTGAGTAATTTAAGCCTAGATCATGTTGATACCCATGCCTTTACAAACTTTCTTTAAGAAAAGAAAGGAGGCGGTAGGAATAAAATCCCCTTAATTTCTCTTGCATAAAAGAAAAACAAGGTGGTTCCTCTTCTTCTGCTGAAAACCAAAGATTAGAAAAGGGAGAGAGAGATACAAGCATAGCTGCACAACTAGCTGATCATAAGCCCCAGCCGCTGTTAGCTATTCCACGCAGTGCCGTCAACAGCGAGGAGATGCATGATAGGGGACGACTTGTGCTGCCATTGGGGGGGGGAGGTTTGGAGCATGTTTTTCACATCCTTGTGCCACCATCCCATCTTGCACCTCTAGTGGCAAAGATTTATGCTAACATCGAACAACAATGGCTAAGAAAGCCAACAAGCCACCACTTTTGGGCTTTACAATTCAAATTTCAAGCTTGAATTTAGGAACCCTCTATCTATGTGGGTTACTCTACTTCCCCTAAAAGTAGTAATTTCAAAAGTAACTATTGACAATAATGGTTATTTTGTGTGCTTAAAGACCGGATTGATGGGAAATTATTGTGAGTAGCCTAGCTTGATTTGGCAAGATAATTAATGTAGTGGAGTTGCATCATTCGATTGAGTTAGGCTGCATGAAAGAATGTTTGATAGGCTTAGTGCTTAGATCACCTATGTTCACCATTATAAATTGGGTTTTACAAGAATTGACAATGAATTTAAGTTTTTTGGATTATGAATAAATTAGTGCTATTTCAAAATTTGAAGTTGCATGCTACGACCTCGTGAACATGCAGATATATGAATCTTGAACTTTAGTATTTCTAGTTTATTTGAATGTGGAAATGTATTGAAATTAAACAAGAACTCTTGAATTGAAATGTGACAAGCTGAAGCCAAGTTATGTTAAAGAAATGAGCGAAAAGGGTTAACCATAGGGGCTGCCCCGTAATCCCCACAGAGGCAAGAGCAATAGCAGGTTGGTGCTTCATTCAGTTGGACTTAGTTTACATTTGGATCAATTCAATAAGTTGCCAAGTGCTAGCTCCAATCAAGGCATTTTTGGCATTTGATTCCAATGAGGTTCTTGTTATTAGGGGAGGAAATCGTGAGTAGTTTGGATAAATGAGTCATCTTGTAAGGAACTTACAAATAAGATAGACTAGGAAGGGAAAACTATTAAACTAGAGCTGTTATGATTAATTTTGTGCAGTTACATAAAATACCTTAGAAGTGAAATTACATAGTTAGCAGAACATGGAGATCAAGTGTCTTAAAAATTACTTTAGCAGAACATGGAGATCAAGTGTCTTAAAAATTACTTTAAACTTCAAAGTGTTATCTATGCATTTCGGAGTGTGTGAAAAATTAGTTATGTAACTAAAAGGACTTGGGTGTAATGCTCAAATTAATCATCACTTGGTGCAACTAATGAGGGAGGTTATGTATTAGAGAAATGTGGTAGGGAGGTTACGTCAAGCTGGTTTCAGTTGTTTGTAGCTATTACCTATGAAATGGACATCATAGGAATGTAGATCATGGTGCCTAGTTTTGGATTAAACAATTAGCAAGAAACTTGTTTTAAAGGCTTGTGAAAATCAAGTTTGTTGGAATGGTTCTGTCTAGTGGTCCATATCAAAGACACTCAGGGGTCCCAGGCCTTGTTAACTTGGTAGTACAAACAACATTATGAGCTCAACTGGCGACCTAGACCAAAAGCACTCAGCAGGCCTAAACTTTTTAAGCTTAGTTGCTCGAACAAAGATAGAGGCTTGATCTAGTGCTCCAAACAAAGGCATTCGATAGTTCGAGGCCCCATTGATTCGGTGCTTCAAGCAGCACAAAGTGTTTAATTAGGGGATTCAAACCAAAGTCACTCTATGGTTGAGTAAATCTAACTTTCCAGCAAAAGTCAAGCTTGAAAAAAGTCTTGAAACTCCCATGATTCCATTAATATTCTCGAAAAGGTAATGGTCTAATAGGTACGGTTACCATAAACAGTTGGGCCATGGGTTCCTATACATATGCATTGCTCGAATTACTAAACTTGGAAGTAATTCAAATGTGTGCACCTGTGTTTTCTTTGAAACTGGAGTTTATGAAATTAATTCCTGTAAGTGTATTTGTGTGCGAGTATAGGGTTGTGTATGTGTTGTAACCTATTTTCAATGGTAAGTTTGTAGAACAACTTTATTTTGGGAGATTGAGTCTCCTGCTAAGCTGTTGGTCATTTACCCACTCTATTTTCTTCTACTCCCCATATGCAAGTACTACTTGGTGCTACGTCTTCAAACTTGCTAGTCTTATTAAACTTACTATTCATAGTATTTATTGGGAAAAAGGATATTATTCTCAATGACAAAGCTAATTCAAATTAATTATTTCTTAGATTGCTATTAAGAGAGCAATGAATGCAATAAAACTTACTATAATGGTGACTAGTAGCTACTTAACTACGCTACCCTCAAGCAAGTTGATCAAGCTAACTACCACATAAGGTTAACAAATCATAAATTACACATAAAACATAGAAGGGGATTGACACACTTGACATAGCCTCAAGAAGAACCCAAAGTTCTTCCTCAAATTTCATCACAATAAAAGAAAGATAGAACATCCACAACTAGCTATCCTAATCAAAGCAAATAAAGGGCAAGGTGAAGAGAAAAATTCCCATGAAAACTATGATCCTCAATGATAATCCTTACTTGGAAATTGCATTGCTTGGGAACCGAACAAATACATTCACACTTAGATTTGCACGTGCTTTAGTAAAATAAGATGAGATACCTTTTCCTAGGCACAACATATACATTTAGTACATGCAACATGCCCTTTAAATTCCTTGGTCCCATCAGTGGACGACCGCGGTCTTGTGAGGGTTTATGGAAAATATATCCCCACAAAATCCCAATAAAAAAAAGAAAGGAGAATAGAAAATCTTTTTGATTTTTTCAAAATTTTTTGAGAGGAACATCAAGGTGCAAAAAATTTACCTGTCTAATCATCCAAGTCACCCAACCAAAGAAGATACTAATAGGACATGCATGAAATGCACAATTAAGAATCCTAATCCTTATTGATGACAATCACACACCAAATCAGTGATGAATAAGCAAATGGTAAATCTCACTTTAGGAAAAATAGAACTTTCTTTTCACGTGTTTTAACGATGATAAAAATATGCTCTAAACTCATTCCAAATGATGCACCCTACCATAGGCTTGACCAAACTCTCGATTCTTCATAACTTGAGTACAAGTGCACGATAATGATCTAGAGGACTTGACAAGGGTTGTAATGGGGCTCAAAGTGAAAGAGTAAGGAGTGAACAAATTACTTAGGGGAGTGAAGAGCGCTAAGTAGCCAAAAGACTAAGGAGCATTAACCTTACTAATCACTACAAGCACACCAACCTTAGGCCTCATTTATAAATCACACAAAACATCATCAAAATGTACATGGGAGAAATAAGTTGAGTAAAATCAATGCGTAGTCATTATGTTAATGGTTTTATTCCCTTTTTCTTTCTCTTTTTTTTTTTAAAGCTTAGGTGCCACAACTAGCAATTTGTATGCACAATCATGGCAAACACACATACTCCAACTCAAGTCCCATTAGGTCACATCACAAGGATCTCTCCAAACAAGGGAAAAAAAAAATCTCTTATTTTGAGTATTATCATCCCTTCACTACAGCACACATATGAATTTTACCAATTACACTAACCTATAAACAAATCATCACAAATCCTTGAATTGAAGCTCCTTGAGTCATGGCTTGGGGTATAAGATGTGTTGCATCCGAGGCTAATGAGAGTGGTTCATTATAAGGGATAATGATTTAATGGTTTAATGCTCAAAAGGTTATCAAGGGGTTCATAATCAACATGGAATGCTTCAATCATGCAAATTCTAGATGTGATCTCAAAGAGAATTAGATCAAGTTCTAGAGAATGCCAATCCTAGGAGATCCACTTATGAGAAGAAGTGTAAGCCTACATGTGATAAAATAGCTATCATGGTTCTAAAACTTCACAGGTTCACCTACCACGCTTGCTCTTACATATCGGCATAGGAAATGATGTATGAGTTGATAATGACTTAGACCAAGACGTAACCTGCATAGCCTAATTATGTGCAATTTGTATTTAATTCATAAGGGATTAATATCAATCAAAGTTGTACAATCTTCCAAAACCACCACTATTTACAAAAACTAGAAATCCTTTTGGTTTTTTGAAAAAAATTTTCTCCTTTTTTTCTTTTCAAAAGTTTAGGATTTATAACTGCCTCATTCCCATAGTTAATGTAACACCCCCAACTCTTGATTCCTGATTCCTCTAACTTAATCAATTATTTACTCATGATTTGCAATAGAAGTCTTTTAATTGGAGGTATTACCATCGTTCCATGATGGAATAAGGCTACCTGAAGTTACCTGTAATACTATGAATGCTTGACTAGCTAACGTTCAACAAGATTTCAACTCTTGCTCCTTTCATGCTACCTGCTGGCTTGTTAGAAGGGAAACTATTCACTGATCCCTTACCTAAAACAAAAACATAAAAATGTTCGAAATATGAGTCGAAGCTCAGCACGTACATTCCTATGCAGTAAAATAGACTTGGAGTTCAAATAGTTGGGCGCCCACATTTCAAAACATTTTGTTTGCAAATAGGAGAGAGAGAATGTATGAGTAAAACTGATTTGCCGGTTATTATCTGGAAGTGGGCCCCTGTTAAAATCTGTAGCGATCTTGAGATAGGTGCACACCTCCCAGGCCAATCGGAAAGTCTGAATTGTAGTCGTGTGGATAAATTGAAGGACATAAGCCCTAATGATTGATAATTAATGGGGCCACTTGCTTATGTAATAAAACATTGCGTCAAACGATTCATTGTATGAATATCATATAGATTCTGCATGGTTGAGAAATATGTAAGTTTTTGAAGAGCACAGGCAATGTACATACCTGATCTTTGAAAATCTCTCTCCGTCTTAGTAAAAAATGTTTGCTGGCAGCTTGAAGCGACAGAAGTGGCCTCGCTTCTGTTTCAATATGAAATTTTACGGTTAGCGAGATTAAGAAATTTTACTGAATTTTCTGACTTAATGAGTAATTTAAACTTCCGTAACCTCTCTCTAATAATTAGCCCACCGATTAGTTTGGCGCTATTTTATTTTATTATTTATTTATTTTTCTCGCTCCCTTGTCTAATACTATCAATGCTCGTTTAATGGGTGTTACAATAGTGTAATAATATAACTTGCCTTGTGTTTATTAATAATATCAATTATTATTATTATTATTATTATTATTATTATTATTATTATTATTATTATTATTATTATTATTATTATTAATGCAGTTATTCTTAAAATTTTATTAATATTAGTACTTTTATCGCCGTTTTCGGTACTGCAACATCATTAGTAACGTATTGCTGGAAGTATGGTTATTCTCTTGCCGAGATTATTAGTAACCTTTCAAGCTACACCCATCCCCTCCCTTAAGCTACTAACCCATATTAATCCAAAAGCATCAAGATTGCTAACTAAACACCCTCACTCCTTTATCATCCCAATTTTGCAGCTTCATTGAGTTTTTCACATTTATCTTAAAACTTTAAAGCACCCAAGGCCTTTTTATTGTCTTCTCCTCCTCTTCTCCACCATCATCATTGGCCACTAAGTTTATATATGCTTCTACACATTAACCTTACACACACACACACACACACACACACACACACACACACACACACACACACACACACACACATCTATAAATCATCACTTACTTGTTTTAGACACTAACAAATCAACACAATTAAATTTAAACTTCATTAAAGCCATAATCTCTAAACCATCAAGTTCATGACCACAACTCTATCCAACATATATTTATATTTATATTTAAGTTCACATATAAATATGCATTAAAATTAACCTCTGCATCCTAAAAATAGCATAATCAAGCCAACTTTTTACACTCCACTCACAACCATAATCACCACTCATGACATAGCATACACATCCAATTTATATAACCCACTAATTTCATTCAATCACTCCTTAAAATTAATCTAAATATCATTAAATCATCATAAACAAACCAAATTTTCAACATAACCTTCAAACCCTCACTCACCACACTCTTCCTTAATCCCCCAAACATACAACTCAATCAAAACCCCCAAATTCAAGAAATTTATGAATTCATACTCCCCAAAGCTAATTACACTATTTACTACTAACATTCAAACACAAAATATCAAAAAATGAATTAAGGGAGAGTTAGGGTTTCACCTTCCAACCTACTCAAATACACACAAGAAGGAGAGGGATTCGGCTAGGATGGTGACACTGGCGGCGGCAGGTGGCCAGAACAGACACGGAGGATGATCTCCGGTGACGGTGGCTGGCGTAAACTAGCGGTGGAGGGGGGCTTGGGCTGTGCAGCGAAATAGAGGAAGCAAAAAGGGGGGTCTGTCATGGTTGATAGGCAGAGAAAAGGGGGTTGGGGTTTTGTTATTAGTTTTTTTTTTTTTTGGTTTATTATGATTTAGATTAGTTGTTTTTAGATTTTTAATTAATTCTTTTTCTCTTTTTCTTTTTACCCCTTAATTTAACACATATACTTTTCTAGAATTTTCTAATATTTATTCCAACATCTCTCTTATATTTATGTGTATGTCTATTTTATTTTGTTACCATACATTGCACATGTGCGTACATGGAAAATTAAATTATCATTTTTGACTATAATTAATAAATTGAGCTTTACATATTTTTGATGTAAATTTGGGAGAAGACATTTTTATTTTTAATTATTAACTCACTCTTTTTATATACATTACATACCTTTTTATTATTATTACGCTATTACTATATTTGTTCGTATATTATTATTATTATTATTATTATTATTATTATTATTATTATTATTATTATTATTATTATTATTATTATTGTGTTTCAAATTAGCCCTTGATAATTAGGCTAATGTTTATTCAGCGGACAATTCAAATATTTATTAGCACTTGAATGAATTATTTAGGAGCACAACGAGATCCATTTTGAGGCCACGTCATCATTTCAACCTGCGATGCACAAATGGATATACATATACATAAAATGCTAAATTGAAATGGGGCGTCCAACTTGATTAATTTATAATTAGCTGATTTTAGGTTCGGGTCGTTGCAGCCTTCTCCCCTTAAAATAAGTTTCGTCCTTAAAACTTGTAGTTTGAAAGAAACACTATTCGTACCTCAAATAGGTGTGGGTACTTACTTTTCATGTCCTCCTCGGTTTCCTATGTTGCATCAGATGAGTTATGGTTGGCCCACAGGACCTTAACCAAAGGAATGCTTTAGTTGCACAGTTGCTTAACTCCGCAGTCTACTATCTGTACGGGATGCTTCTTGTACATTAGGTTCTCAGCAAGTTCTACTCGCTTTGTTATGATGATATGATTTGGATCTGAGGCATATTTTCTGAGTCGTGAAATGTGAAAAATATTGTGCACATGCTCAAGTTCTGTTGGTAACTCCAACCTGTAAGCCACAGGGTTTAACTTCTCGGTAATTTAATAAGGGCCAACGTATCTAGGGTTCAGTTTGCCCCTGAGGTTGAATCGTTTCACTCCTTTAACTGGGAATACCTTTTGAAGATACTTTATCTCCCACTTGATACTCCAGATCTCCCATGGTCTTCTCCTCTTGTCCACATACTTTTCTATCTGCTTTGGGCTGCTTGATATGTTCTTGAATCTTCCTTATCATTTCTGTGGTCTCTTAAATCAATTCAAGTCCTATGGGTAATGCTTCATCGAGCTCACTCCAATTAACACAATGGGGTCTTGCACTTCCTCCCATATAGTGCTTCATAAGGGACCATCTTAATAGTGGATTGATAGATGTTATTACAAAGAAAATTCACCAATGATAAGTAATCTTCCCGCTTTCTTTGGAAGCCAAGCACACCGACTTTCAATGTGTCCTTTAGGATTTGAGTCACTCTCTCAGTTTGCCCATTAGTGTCAGGGTGATATGAGCTGCTAAAATTTTAACTTGGTTCCAAAAGCTTTTTATAGAGCTTGCTAAAACTGAGCCTGAAACCTTTGGTCTTAATCAGATACTATGCCCTTTTGTATGCCATGTAGTCAAATTACTTCTTTAACATACAACTGTGCTAGTCTCTTTACGCCTCAAGTGTCATGAATTGGCATAAAATGGGCAGATTTGGTGAGTTTGTCCACCATAACCCGAATAGCATTCTTCTTTGAAGCAGAGAGGGGCAAGCCCATAATAAAATCCATTGAAATAGAATCCCACTTCCAAGAAGGAATCTCTAAAGACCTCAATTCGCCCACAGGGCACTGATGTTCAACTTCAACCTTTTGACATGTCAAACATTTATCTACATACTCCGCAATTTCACTCTTCATGTCTACACATTTTGTTCCTTCTTGATCCACTAAATAACGAGTAGTATGGGCTCCTTCTAAAATCTTCCTTTCAATTCTTCGTTATTGGGGATAGATAACCGGTTTCATAACCTCAAGGTTCCATCCTCATGTATCAGAAGGGAAGGTGACTTCCCTTGTATGACATTTTGCCTAAGTCTCTGTAATTTGATATCACCCTTTTAACTTAACTAAATCTTCGCTATTATTGAGGGTCGCACTTTTAATGCTAATGGCAACTCGTTTCTTGACCCATGTGATGCATCTTCAATGCTCATATCCTCAAGGTCCTGGGCAATGCTAGATTGGAAAGCTATTATTGTGTTCAAACTATGCTAGGCTTTTTATCATTAGACTAGTCAAAAGTTCCCTAGATCTAAATCCGACTTTAAAGATGAACATATCCATAAATGAGAGTGATAAGAATGATGGTCAAGTCAGTCATTGCCCATGAAAGAAATAAAAGGTGAAGTTAGAAATGATTAATAAGGGAGCGATTGTCATAGGATGGCTAAAGTAAAGATGGTTAGGAGTTTTCAGGAATTCAAGAATAGAAGGGCACCGACATTGTGGTTTGCAGGTGAAAATCATGAAAGAGCCAATAGATGGTTGACAATTCCTGAGTCATATTATTGGTAAATACGATTATTCTATGCCATGTCAATCCGGTTGAGTAGTTAGCAGGTCGACTTACAGATCAAGTTACGTTGTTTATGAAATCTTAAGTGAAATAAGAAAGGATTGGAGTGCTCAAAATAGGAAGACAAGATTATTCGCTTACTTGAATACTTTTAATCAAAGTTCTGATTGGTCGGCCAAGCCGCTCAGACCCCTTGCATGAATGGAAATAATTTTGGGGTTTCGGAGCTCTAACAGGAATAAGAGGGTAAACTGTTACTATAATTGTGACACTAAGTATGGATGAATGTCAAAGTTATAAATATAGTACCAATATCATAAGAAATAGGATAATCACGATGTCCAACATAGGATAATAGATGATGACAAAAGAGTTTTGGAGGAAAAGATTTGACACACTTTAGACTGGAAAGGTGATTCAATTATATTTAGGTTCAACCATTGAATTACAAATAAGATAGTAGTAATAGAGTTTCAACAAGCTGACCGTCTACTCACCATCAACATGATGAAGCCAATAGATGAATTCAGATTTGAATGAGCAAAGTATAAAAGAGGCAATATGAAACAAATTTAGGTGTGATAACAAGATTGCATGGAGACAAGCCTTGTCTATATTTTGACGAATGGAATTTAGAAGCAAGAAAATTGATGGGGTTACAATAGTCATTGTTCACTCGTACCAGTAGGAGCTTAACTCGCATTAGTAGGGGTTTAGCTGTGTCTCTAACTCTAACAAATGATGTGGGCTTACTACCATGAATAAATAAAAGTCAGAAGTATTAGAATATATTGATAACCACTTAAAATCGGGCAAGAATGGATTCAATATTTAGTCACAAGTTTCAAAGACATGGTGGATGATGCTAGAAATAGGTACGAGCACTCCTGAGGAACCACTAGCATTCCAAGAGTTTGAAATTAAAAGAAGGATCAGATAACGTTGAAAGGAAGCAAAGTCTAAAGATGAGGCAGAACAACCAAATATAAGAAATGATAGAAATAATAGCATTAATGCAAATGACAAATTAATTGGCAAGGTTTCGCAAGCTAATAAAGATCTTCTAGACAAATGCTCAGGGTCGCGAGGAGGTAACATAGCAAAGAGATGATGTTGATACCTAAGTTGAGATAAGTAAGGGAGAAGTTGATTAATGACTAAAAGTACTAAGAATGTTGCTGATGTAAGATTTTAATGAAAGGAACATGTACAAATGACAAATTTCAGAATGATGGGTAATTAAAATATTACCATGATGTAGATGGATTGAAAATAACTGTAGGCGTAAACAATTTAGGAATGGGAGGCAATAATAATTAGATAGTTTCAATCATTGGTTACATAGGAACCAAAACATTACACATAAATCCAAAAATCAGACTAAGCAAGTAACATAGTAATCTACGTAGTGACCGGATGCTAAAGGCAAGAAGGGTCACATTACTATTGAAGTAATGGTTTCAAAAAGTAAGATAAGTAGAGGTAATTAATGAAAGCGAGACAGACGTAACCCATCTTAATGATAGAGATTTCCTTTAAAAGTTAATGTCATGGAGAAATTCAATAAGGGAAAAGGTATGTAATGAAGTATTGCTGCAGTGATTAAATAGTTTTTACAAAGCTTAATATGAATGAAAAGGAATTACAAATTAAATTATTTGATTGCATAATGGGGGTGGCTAGCTCTGGGTGATAACCAAGGAGGGCAAGAAGGATGCTAACTTATGCAATGATATCTGATAAGGGAGGTCTAATATTAGTTTGGACAAAGGTCACTGTAAACTCATTTGAATCAATACAGGGACTCAGGTAGCTAAAGTTTTGAGGGTTTGGCACGCTCAAAAGAAAGTCGCTTGGGTTCAATCTATATGCCAACATCTTACAGATCTTAGTACCCCACAATCCTCTATTGTTGTGCTTGAGCTTGTGTCCTAGTAATGCTCCTTAGAATTTCATATCTCAACCTCATAGAATCACTAGTAATACTAGAGTCCATGACACACACACACACACACACACACACACACACACACACACACACATATGTATGTCTACTCGAATCACCACTCTCAATTCCTTACCAACATAAACTGTAATGCATCACCAAGTGCCCTAATAGTCCAACCCATATAACCATTATAATTCATTATACTTCTCCAAATATTATTTGTCTCCCCAAATGTTATTCACTCTAGACAAAAATATAAATTATGACTTCTAGAATTTATGGTATTCAAAAGTAACGACTCCGTCCACAATACGACATATCCTTAAGCCCTTTTCCTATAGTTTAACTTCTGTAGATAGTCGTTTTTCACCAAAATGAGCATGCTCAAAGTTGTGGACCGTCACTTTCACTACTTTGATGAATCCAACATCTAAGTGTCCTTCTTCTCACTCTCTCTCTCTCTCTTTTTTTTTCTTTTTTTTTTCTAGTCCTTGTTAGTTCCCAGGAGCTTACTTACCATATCACCTGATGCTCCACAAGGTAAGATCTTCCTGACTTAATTTATTTTGCACAATCTAATGAGTATAGCTTGACCATGAACACCCATGACCTAATCCAACATAATAAGAGGAATTATTTATACCATCCCAACTCTAAATATCCTCCTTCTCTTCAGTACTTACTACCTCCATCACTGCAAAACATGCTCTTATGTTATAATGACTTGTATGCACCTAGCAATCAGTAGAGCACATAAGTTCACATATTTTGGGGGCACATTTAAGGACAATACTTCCTTTGCGTAACACCTTACCTTGACACATACAACCCATGTAATATCAAGTAGCACCCATAAGCTACTGAATTGCCAATAGCTAATTCAGTATACTAAGTTATTATTGCAAAACATCCATAACGATGTGACAGGCCCTCATACATTGACCTTGTTGCACCATTGTAATGGCTATGTCATACTGATCCAATACATGAATATTGCTACATAATACATTTCCCCCGTTTTGGAAGTTAGTGTAGTTTGATATTGCATTAATCACATAAGAGTTTACAGACTTCACCTTCTTTTCATGTCTTAAACATCGTAATACCCCAAACATTAAGTACTTCAGTAGATCTTAATAAAACCTCTAGATTGAAAGCATCCTGGTAGCTCAAACAAGCAACCCAAAACTCCACCAAATTATCGCTATAAGCTTAGTATACTTCTTTAGAATATGTACTTCATCAAGAAATTGATCGAATGCTTTCCCACTCTACATCGATCATGATGGAATTTCTAAGATATTATTTAACTATGTAGTTGGTCTTAAAACCAAGGGTTGAAGGCCATGTAAATGTTTACTACAACATCCTCATGATGCATGCATACACATGAACTCCTAGTTAACATCTCGTTTCCCCAGTCCAACACAACTCATAGGCATTCCTATAGCTCACAGTGGCCCTAAACCTGACTCTGATACCACAACTGTAACACCCCCAACTCCTGATTCTTGATTACTCTAACTTAATCAATTATTTACTCATGATTTGCAGCGGAAGTCTTTTGATTGGAGGCATTACCGCCGTTCCATGATGGAACAAGGCTACCTAAAGTTATTTGTAACACTATGAATGCTTGGCTAGCTAATGTTCAGCAAGATTTCAACTCTTGCTCCTTTCATGCTACTTGCTGGCTTGACGGGAGGGAAACTCTTCACTGATCCCTTACCTAAAACAAAAATACAAAAACGTTCGAAACATGAGCCGAAGTTTAGCACGTACATACCTGTGCAGTAAAATAGACTTGGAGTTTAAATAGTTAGGCGCCCGCATTTCAAAACATTTTGTTTGCAAATAGGAGAGAGAGAATGTATGAGTAAAACTGATTTATCGGTTATTATCTGGAAGTGGACCCCTGTTGACGTCTGCAGTGATCTTGAGATAGGTGCACACCTCTCAGGCTGATCGGGAAGCCTGAGTTGCAGCCGCCCGGGTAAATTGAAGGGCATAAGCCCTGATGATTGATAATTGAAAGGGCCACTTGCTTATGTGACAAAACATTGCGTCAAATGATTCATTGTATGAATATCATATAGATTTTGCATGGTTTGAGAAACATGTGAGTTTTCGAAGAGCACAAGCAACGTACGTACCTGATCTTTGAAAATCTCTCCCCGTTTTAGTGAAAATCGTTTGCTGGCAGCTTGAAGCGACAGAGGTGGCCTCGCTTCTATTTCAATATGAAATTCTACGGTTAGCGAGATTAAGAAATTTTACTGAATTTCCTGACTTAATGAATAATTTAAACTTCCGTAACCTCTCTCTAATAATTAGCCCACCGATTAGTTATTCATCTAGTTTGACTCTATTTTATTTTATTATTTATTTTTTTTTCTCGTTCCCTTGTCTAATACTGTCAATGCTCGTTTAATGGGTGTTACAATAGCATAATAATGTAACATGCCTTGTGTTTATTAATAATATCAATTATTATTATTATTATTATTATTATTATTATTATTATTATTATTATTATTATTATTAACACAATTATTCTTAAAAGTTTATTAATATTAGTACTTTTATTGCCCTTTTTGGTACTGCAACATCATTAGTAACGTATTGCTGGAAGTATGGTTATTCTCTTACGGAGATTATTAGTAACCTCTTAAGCTACATCCCTCCCCTACCTTAAGCTACTAACCCATATTAATCCAAAAGCATCAAGATTACTAACTAAACACCCTCACTCCTTTATCATCCCAATTTTGCAGCTTCATTGAGTTTTTCACATTTAGCTTAAAACTTCAAAGAACCCAAGGCCTTTTTATTGTCTTCTCCTCCTCTTCTCCACCATCATCATTGGCCACTAAGTTCATATATGCTTCTACACATACACACGCACACACACACATACACACACACACACACACACACACACACACACACATGTGTGTGTGTGTGTGTGTGTATATTATATATTATATATTATATATATATATATATATATATATATATATGCATCTATCATCACTTACTTCTTTTAGACACTAATAAATCAACACAATTAAATATAAACTTCATTAAAGCCATAATCTCTAAACCATCAAGTTCATGACCACAACTCTATCCAACATATATTTATATTTAAGTTCACATTTAAATATGCATTAAAATTAACCTCTGCGTCCTCAAAATAGCATAATCAAGCCAACTCTTTACACTTCACTCACAACCACAATCACCACTCATGACATAGCATACACATCCAATTTACATAACCCGCTAATTTCATTCAATCATTCCTTAAAATTAATCTAAATATCATTAAATCATCATAAACAAATCAAATTTCCAACATAACCTTCAAACCCTCACTCATCACACTCTTTCTTAATCCCCGAAACATACAACTCAATCAAAACCCCCAAAATAATTCAAGAAATTTACGAATTCATACTCCCCAAAGCTAATTACACCATTTACTACTATCATTCAAACACAATACATCAAAAAATAAATTAAGGGAGAGTCAGGGTCTCATCTTCTAACCCACTCAAATACACACAAGAAGGAGAGGGATTCGGCTGGGATGGTGACGCTGGCGGCGGCAGGTGGCCGGAACAGACACGAAGGACGATCTCCAGTGACGGTGGCTAGCGTAAACTGGCGGTGGAGGGGGGGTTGGGCTGTGCGGCAAAACAGGGGAAGCAAAAAGGGAGGTCTGTCGTGGTTGATGGGCAGAGAAAAGGGGGTTGGGGTTTTGTTATTAGTTTTTTTTTTTGGTTTATTATGATTTAGATTGGTTGTTTTTAGATTTTTAATTAATTCTTTTTCACTTTTTCTTTTTACCCCTTAAATTGTTGACGCATAAACTTTTCTAGAATTTTCTAATATTTATCCCAACATCTCTCTTATATTTATGTTTATATTTATTTTATTTTATTACCATACATTGTACATATGCATATATGGAAAATTAAATTATCATTTTCGACTAGAATTAATAAATTGAGCTTTACATATTTTGGATGTAAATTTGAGAGAAGACATTTTTATTTTTAATTATTAACTCACTCTTTTTATATACATTACTTACCTTTTTATTATTATTACATTGTTACTATATTTGTTCGTATATTATTATTATTATTATTATTGTGTTTCAAATTAACCCTTGATAATTAGGCTAATGTTTATTTAGCGGGCAATTCAAATATTTATTAGCACTTGAATGAATTATTTAGGAGCACAACGAGATCTCTTTTGAGGCTACATCGCCGTTTCAACCTGCGTTGCACAAATATATATACATATACATAAAATGGTAAATTAAAATGGGGCACCCAACTTGATTAATTTGTAATTAATATAATGTAATGTAACTAGCTGATTTTAGGTTCGGGCCGTTATAGTTAAAGTGCACAATGCCTGCAGCATGGGAATTAGAGGTCACAAAGGAAACGAGATGAAAGAAAAATACAAGCATACATACAAGGAAGAGTGGATATCTTGAAAAGAGGGAATAAACAAAGACAGCTATCATGAAGTCATATGCATAATGCAAGTATAACTTGCATCCTAAATACAAGCTATATACACCTATGCTTCGGGATTCCCATTAACAATCACATATAAATCCAAATGAGCATGAGTAGCACAACCTCAAACATCATCAAAAACTCATCTCATTAAAAAGGTCACGCAAAGATGAAATTTGCACCTCACACGGCCTATGTCTCATATCACTAGCAATTATGGCCATGTTTAACCAAGGGAGGGGGTTAAGAAGAAAGGTGCACTTATGATCATAAAAGAATAATGTGCCTACACCTATATGGTTAATCCCCCCGTTAAATATAAAAATGCTAGTTCCACTCCCCCAAATTTAAATGTAATGAAAAGTAGGGTAGGGAGGAGGATAAAACTGACAAACTCATTAGGCCTCATCAAACATGAGTGATATTGGAGGAAATGGTGAAGGAAAAGATGAACTTCCTTAATTTCCTAGAACGTTTTGGAACATCTCCTCTTGTTGTCATAATCCCTTAGCTTGTTGTCACATAAGCCATTGTTCCATTTGCTCTCGTCCTACTCCTTAACCTCTCTAATTGCCCTCTTTTCTTCCTTGGTTGCTCTTGCAATCTCCCTTTCTTCTTGCCAAGACACGTAACCCCTAAAATAGGTGATCCCCTTATCCTTGGAGTCCATCCGGCTATCCATGCAGTTCACATCTTAGTGAATGTCATGATAATTAGTATGCAAACCGACCACCTTAAGTTGGAGGTTAGCAAAAGATTGGAGGAACACCTCACCATATGGGGTTTAGACTGAGAAGGAAGAACCACCCATGTCAAATGATGGTGGTGGTTGTTGTGGTCTTATTGGTCATGTCTTTCCTCTCCACCAACGTCATGCCCCTCTTCATCTTCATCCACATCTCCATCCACATTACTAACATGCATTGCTTTAGGGTTCCTCTTATAGATGCTCACCATGCATGACACCATCACAAGAGTAGCACCCTCAATTTACAAGTGTTCTTCTCCCATACTTGGGAAAGTGACGAGGATTTTCTTATGATGGGGGAATTTGTTAGCACCATCCTTAGTATTAATAACAGCTATTTGTTCCAAAGTCGCTATATCCGAACTTTCTTCTAAAAAGTAGGCCTCCAAAGTGTCGGATTTTCTTCCTAAGCATAGACCCTTGGCTATCACCGTAACAATCCTCTGTCACACCTATCACATTGATATAGGTAGTCTTTACAAGCTCAACTAGATTATGAAGGATAAAGACACCTATACCCACATGCTTTCCATTCAAAGTACACCATATAATAAACAACTCGGCCTTTTAACACACATTTTGACTATCATAATGACCAGATACCATGTTTTCTGCAATGCGTTAGAGGTAGCAGATATAAATGTTACAAATGTCAATGACTTGTTCTTGTCTAGAGTCAAACATTCTAGACCTACTCCATTTGTAAACTTTTCTTCTAGCACAAGTGGCACTAAGCCAAGAGAAATAGGGGTTCCAAGTGTGCGACGCATCCCTATATCCATCACTATACAAGGGATGTTGGAGAGCCTCATTAAAATATCTTAAGTTCATTTCAACATCGCCATTAAACATGTGAAATTTGATCAAAACCTCCTTCCCCTTATAATGCCGACTCCAATCAGCATGCAAGGAGCTCTTAAATTCAAGTGCAAGTTGATCATAAACCTCAGATTTCAAATTTATAAATTCTTGAGCAACCACACAACATCATCCTACAACTCCAAAAATCCTCTATTACCATATTTACCTTGGCTTCTCTAAGGAGTAGGGTTAGAGGAAGTTGAATACTTGAAGGGCTTCTTAGGATTGGAGGATTTGTTGGATGGGTCATTAACATGTTTCTGGCATATAGTTTTGAATTGGAGGAGGTGGGATGGTGGAAGCTTGCTTTTTGTGCCCAGAAGATGCAATGGAGTGCTTAAAAATTTAATAAAGTGGTGAATTCGGGGCTAGAAGGGAGCTTTATCTCCTTACCACTTTCAACCTCAACAATGGTGGGTTAGGGTTTTAAAGAGGAAAAATAGGTAAATAGGTATGAGAAATTGCATGAAATAAGATGAAATTTTTGTGAAAAAAGATTGCGGATGAAAGAATTTGAAGAATTTAAGGCAAAATTGAGGAGTTTGGGAAGGATTTGCGTAGAAAGTGAGTGTGGTGTTTGTGAGTGTGATGTTGTATAGTAGGAGAAGAGGAGATGAAAGATGAAGAATGAAGAAGAAGAAAAAGGGGCATGAGCCCCTTTTTTTCCATAGAAATCATGTTTGTCACGGGCAATCCGTGCTAAATTTCTAGCTGCCGGCTTTAAACATTGAGCTTGGCACAATTGTACATCATGGCATGGCCAACCTGTGCCAACTCTCTATCCATGTTTTCCAGCCTTTCTTTCTCTTATTAGGAGATTGGCATGTGCATGTCAACCCATTGTGATGGTGATCTAGACCTTAGCATGACTTTTCGTCTTTTCTTTCCTCATTTTTTTCCTCTCTTTTTTTCTTAATGTTTTATTCAAACTTCTTATTTACTCTCATTTTTTCTTCTTTCTGTTGTTTTCTTTTGTTCTTATTTAATTGAATTTTTTCCTTCTTTTTTCTACTCTAGTCTTTTCTTTTCTTTCTTTTTCCCCCTTTTCAAATCTCATATGTCATCCACATATTTATATATATATGAAAGGGTGGGATTTCTAAACCTTATGAATGGGGATACTTATGGAGCAAGAGGGAATCCACATTCCCTTCACATGGCATTTTTAGAAATTGCTTAAACCTAAGTCCATTTCCTTTTAATGTTTGGTTTTTGGTGGGATCCTTAATCTTAATAACACAATATGTGAATGTATTAATAACAATAAAGGGACCAATCCACCTAGACCTAAGTTTCTCAAGAAATAGGTGAAGTCCAGAATCATAGAGGAGAACATTTCACCCTAGAGAGAACTCTTTTCTATTATTGCACCTATCATGAAATGCTTTGGCTCTCTTCTTGCTCAACCATGTGTTATCACAGGTTTCACTCTTAATTTCCTCTTAACTCATTCAAACTAATCCTTCTCTGCTCTCTTACAGCACTCAAATCAAAGTTGAAGGTTCTAATGGACCACCAAGGCCAATGTTCGAGCTCAATGGGGAAATGAGAAGGTTAGCCACATACAACCTATAATGGGACATGCCCAAGGAGGCCTTGAAGGCTGTCCTATATACCTACAATGTGTTTACTAACTTATCCACCCAATCGTTCTCTTGGACACATTTTTTTTTTAAAGTTACTTGAGTTGCCTATTAGACCATTCTAATTGGCCACTTATTTTGAGTGATAAGGGGTAGCAAATCAGTGAATTATATAGTACCTCCTCAATAAGGCATCGAATGGCCTATTATCAAAATAGATTCCTTACACACTAATGATAGCTTGTGGCATCCCGGATCAAGCAAATATGTTTTTCCTTATAAATCTAATGACGACATTGGTTTTATTGCTCCTCTTGGGGATAGCCTCGACTCACTTAGACACATAGTCTACACAAATGAGGATGTATTCATTCTTGAATAAGATCAAAAATGGTACTGTAAAGTCTATACTTCAAATGTAAAAAAAAAAAAATATCCATAATAGTGTTAGGGTTAAAGTGCATTATATCCCTTCGAGTAAGTATACCCATTTGTTGACATCAAATGCGCCTTTACAATACTCATGGGTATCCTTAAATAAGGTTGGCCAATAGAAATCGATTAGATAATTTCTCCAGTAGTCTTTTACCAACTAAAATGCCCCCTATAAGCATGACCGTGACAAAAGGAAAGGACACTTAGGATTTGGTCACTAGGCACATACTTCCATATAATTCGATCTTGGTAATATTTAAATAGATGGCAGCCATCCCACATGAAAACCTAACCAATGTGAAGAAGTGAGCCTTGTCATCCTTGATCCGTTCCCTTAGCGTTTCACCAGTGGCTAAGTAATTAACAATAAATGCATACCACGGCTCCACATGAGCCCCAAATAGTTGTTCATAAGGAAAGCACTCAATAATAAGAGTCTCACATGCGTCATGATTCACAATCCTATAAAGATGGTTGGCTATGGGTTTTTAGACTCCTTAACATTTTTAAATTTCACAATCAAACTCTTGTAGTTGTATGATCCATAAAATGAGTGTTAGTTTGTCATTATTTTATTGAAAAGATGTCACCAAGCAGCATGGTCAGTGAAAACAACCAATAAAGATCATATGAGGCAAGGCCTAAACTTCTTAAATCCAAAAACTATGGGTAATGACTCCTTCTTAGTTACAGTGTACTTTACTTGTGCTTTATTAAATGTGTGATTATCATTGTAAATTACATGGGAATTTTTATCAATTCTTTGACCTAAATACTGCTATTGTAAATTCGGACGCTTCATATATTGATTCAAGTTGCTCTCCCTAAACGGGAGCTTATAAGATGGAAGCAGTGGTCAATGCTCCTTAAGCTTTGTCTTCACAGTCCTTAAAGAAATAGAATGACACATCCTTATCAAGAAGTAAGGAAAATGTCTTAGCAATATTGCACAAGTTCCTAATAAATTTTCGATAGAAATTGACATGTCCAAGAAAGGAATGCACATATTTTACACGAGTGGGGCTGAGGAGGTTAGTAATTAGGTCCATTTTCACTTTACCTACCTTTATCTCCTCATTAGAGATGACATAACCCAAAATAATTCACTTTTCACCATAAATGATATTTTTCTTAATTTAGAGTTAAATGCTTATTCGAACACCTTTTTGAAGCCTTTCCCAGCTTAGCTAAGCAATCATCAAAAGAATCATGGTAAATAGAGAAATTATGTATGAAAAATCTCCATACATTACTCAACTAAATCAAAAATATAGAAATCATACACCCTTGAAAGATGGCTTAGCATTGTCCTCTAAATGAATTCTGTGTTACATAATAAGGACTAATGTATCTAATGCATCCTCAGGTCCTCCCTAAAGCTTCTTTTTTCCTTAAGAAATTCAAGTACATAGGTCTCTTGGTCTAAGTCTAAATGCTTGTCAATTATCAAGCAAAAGACTTATGAAGACTTGAGAAAGCATATTTGAGGGCATCGGGGAGGAGCACATTAAGAGGTGCCTCTTGAGATAGATGTGGGAAATAACATATGGATGCATGTAACAAGTCATCACATTAATCATCAAATTCAAATATATCATATTTACGCTCATATTCTATGAAAATTACTCATACAGATATGATGTCAACTCCTCTTCATGATCAAAGTCCATTTCTTCCAAGAAAAAGTCACCTACCCCATTATAGTATAGTCTCTGCATCATTAAATCCTATGGGTTGTTTTTGTAGATTAAACCCATTCAATTCCAATGTCATATTCCCAAAAGTTAACTTCATTCTTCATCATTGCAATTGATGAGGATAACATATGTAGCAAGGAATGGATGGTCTAGGATGACCAATATTTCATTCTCAGGACAAACAACAACGTCAGTCTCAAGCATAGCAAAGTCAACTTGAAATATGAACTCCTCCACCTTAATTAACACATCCTTTACTATTCCTCTAGACAGACTAGTGGAATGGCTGGTAAATTTATGGACCATTTTGGTAGGCTGAACTTCTGGCCCCAATCTCTCATACACAATGAAGGGCCAATGAGAAGGTTGGACACCATAGCCAAATTTATGGACCAAGGTCAAGTATGGCCCAATGTATGGTGTGATAACCGATGACAATTGAAATGTTGGATCATCTTAACCTTATACTTGACACAGCACAACTTAAATGCTCTCAATTCTCTAAAGGTCTTGCATATAGTTCAATGGCACGGCACAACTTAAATGCTCTCGAGGTTCCTAGATTCGACTTTGATAAGTTTTAGTAACTTGTCCGCTAATTTATTGCCACATGCTTAATTACTTTTGTTACCTATAAAAACTTAATAAATCAAGTAAAATTCCTAAAAATAAGTTCTTTTACAAGCTATAAATTAGGTGATCGGCCAGATAAGATGCACCATTTTTGCATTAAGCATGTCTTTAGATGCTGCTTGATCACTGAACCTACAAGTAGTACATTTTCTACCTTTGCCTTATCACTTCATTTTTGTCCACCTTTTAAAAAAATAAAAAAGAGCATGTGGTCAATTAAGATGATATAGTAATGATGAAAAATAACGAAAGACAAAAGATAATGATAGTGTTATTTCTGATTGAATAATATCCTATTAAATGAGACTCTCAAACTATCCTTTTCATATAAAAAAGAATAAAAGATCACATTCGAAATCCAAAAAGGAAATTATCTCAAAACTTAGTGTAATGCCCTAACCCCTCATGGATCGTGGACTGCTACCAGAAACGGCTTCAAGGATTGACAACTGGGCCCACAAATTAGCATAAGCCTTTCCGATGTGTGCTTCGTCCTCGCTCACCCGCTTCCTGGGAAACTTCCTAGGAGGTCACCATGTTCGCGCCAAAATTAAGCTATTTTTAACGTACTTTTACACTAATTTTATGCTCGTCATAATCGTGTTTTTAAGGTTTTTAACTGATTTTATTTTATTTTGCAGGTTTTGAATAATTTAGGAAAAATGGCTAAAAATGCGAGAAAAATAGTGGAAAATGCCGGGAACTGAAAAAATGGGTTGAATTAGCTTGAGAACCAACCCAAAAAAAACTGAACCAAACTGGCTCAGGCAGATTAAACCGGTCCAGACCGGTTCAGCTTGGTTTCCACTCCCCTCCCATGCACGCCGCACGTGACTCAGCTTTTCGAAACCCCCTCCCCCTTCATACTCTCTCTCTTCGCGTTCGTCTTCAACCTAGAACCCCCGAACCCGAAACCCTGGCATCTCCATCTTCGTTCCCTCACCATCCCCATCTCCTTTCTCTCTCTACCTCGCATCTCTCTCTCTTCCATCTCATCACCATCGTTGTCACCCTCCACTGCGTTTCACGCTAACGGTGCCAGCACATCATCTCGACAACACCATCTTCACCATCCACGACACGAATCGAAGGGTCGAACTTGAAGCAGCGTTCGAGTATAAATGAACAGCGACGCCATTGAGGAGGAGGCAAGGTAATTTTTAGGGTTAGGTTAGGGTTTAAATTTAGTTTAGGGTTTAGTTTATTTTTAATTTCGTTTTCGTATTCATTTTCGTATTTCAGGGTTGATTTCGAATTAGGGTTAGGTTTTAGATTTGTTTAGGGTTCGAATTTCATGTAAACGCACTGAATTTTTGAGTTCTCTAGTAGTAATTCATGGTCTTAGTTCGAATTTGTGAGAAATGGTTGCAAATTTTTGTTGGAGTTCAGTCGATTTCCCCCTCCCCTATTTTTCGTCAGTTCGTGCAAACGTCCATGATGAATCCGCCATTTTTTGAAGCATTTTGAAGCTCGTACATCACGAAGGTCTGGGTTCTACTTCGGTTTGCTTTCGATTTTATGCTTGATTTATGATGGCTCGATTTCCTTCTTGCCCTGTTGCCTTCGTTCTATTTCAATTCTGTTTAGCCCCTTCCCCTGTTGCTCGATTCAGCTTGCTTATGGTAGTTTGATATGGGTTATCTCGGCTAGGCTGCTTGCAATTAGATTGTTCACTGTGTTGAATTGGCACTGTGTTTAACTTCGGAATAATGTTGGTTAGTTACTTGGTTTTGAATCATGCTTGGATTTTGGTAGATTGATTATGTCTCATTGGTGTAGTGCTTCAGTTTTTGGTAGCGATCTGGTTGTTCGATAGAATGCTTAAAGTTTAGTTTATTTGAATTCATTTGATTTGCACGCCTAGGTTTAGTTAAACGTTGAGTTGAATATTGAGGTTGTTAGATTGCTTTAAATAATTCCACTTAGTTTAGTGTAGCTAATTAGTTAATCCTCACTTTTTTTTATGACCTAAAACTCTTCCATCGTCCCTGTAGAGATGACTCTCAAGTACTACAGCGAGAGCTGTACGCTTGCAGCACTTTTATTTAAACTCTTAATTTTTCCCAACAAGTTTTTGGCGCCATTATCGGGGACGACGGCAAGAGATTAGTTCATCTTTTTGTTTTCGTATATTACTCTTTTCGTACTGTGTTTTGGTGATTTCATTAGTAGTTATTTAGTTGTGGTGATTTGTTTTAGTTGATTTCTTTATTTTGGTATCAATCGTCACTTATTTTAATCGTTTCTTCAAAAATTCAAAAATCCAAAAAAATTTTGAAAAGCCAAAAAAAACCCCAAAAAATTGAAAAATTGAAAACCCCTAAAAATTGAAAAACTTTAAAAACTTTTAAAAAAAATTTCAAATGCCGGTTTTCAATTTCTCGCAATATGAGCACGAACCTTTTTGGAATTATTTTTCAAGGCTTAATGATTATCGTGCTCAACTGAATCATAATTTGCAAAAATGGGAAATTTATGAGGTCATTATTGAGGGTCTAAATATTGAGTCAAGGAGTTATATTGAATTACTTTGTCCTGGAGGTTTGACAGAATTATTATCTAAAACTCAAAATGAAGTTTGGGATTTCTTTGAAAAATTAGCTTGGGAAACCTACGCGTTTGAACAAGCTAATGAGACTCTTATATACCCGACTCATGGAGAGTATGATTTTCGTGCTAATTCTTACCCTTCAGATCACTTTATGAATTCCTATGACTTATATAACTCTTATATTCCTCCTGTGTTGTGCGACTATTGTGAATCTCCTGATTATGATGCTTATACTTGTCCTTATCGTGAGTATATTGATGTCACATGTGCAAGTTTTGAAAAGAAGATTAACGATATGACTGAACAAATGATGGAGACTATGAAAGTGAGAATTGCTGAATATTCTCAATGTTTTGACAAAAATAGGGAGACTTCTAGTGAGATTGATGCTAGTTTAGGATCTCCTAAACCTGACATTAGTCTCTATGATGATTTTGAACCCTCTTATTCTACTAGGCCTGATTTGAATGAAAATATGCCTTTGCCTAATCTAGAACTAGAGACTGACCTCCCTACATCTCTATGAATAGACCTTGTACCCTGCACTAGCTCACCCAAAGATGTCACTGAAGATATCTTAGTTTATGTCGACCTACCCACCACTCTGAATGACTGTCGTGAACTGGAAGTGGGTGAACAATTTGATACTGTTAGTGAGTTAGATATAAGCATCACACCTGAAGTTGAGCCTCATGATTTAGATGATTCTAAAGATATTTCACAGGAGTTACATAATGAAGTAACTGAACCCACTATTTTGGACTTTGATGATGATATTCTTTCTGCAGAGTATGAATCTTTTTCATATGAGTTTGATGCTACTGAAGGTCTTGATTTCGGTTTTCATATTGAATATGAAACATTCTCTTTTGATTCCATCATTCTTGACCTTCTATTTAAATTAGATGATAACATTCTGCATATAGAATATGCATCTTTTTGTGGGTCTGATGCCGATATGAGTTTGAATGAGGATCTCCGTGCTGAATATGAATCATTTTCTGTTGATCCTATCCAAGCTGACCTCCTTCTTGAATATTGCAGTTCTCTGCTTTCCCCTCTTCTTTCTTCTTTAGACCCTCCCGAGTCTACTTTTGTAGAGCCTGAGAATTTTGTGCTTGATATTCCTTATTTAGATCAGACTCTTGATAATAATAGCATAGATAGACTCAAGGATCCCTTTGAAATGCAAGACTTGACTTTAGGCCGACATTTGAGCTCTGATTTTCATATTTCCTTTGATTGGCCTTGTTTTGGTCCTCTCGCCTCCCCTCTTAGAGATGTGAGATTTCATTTAGGTCATTCAGATCACTTTAGATGGTTTTTGCATTCATATGGTCATATCTTCATTAAACCATTAACTTGTGCATCTGATTTTACATATACACATCTCTCTTCTGATTGGGCTACGACCTTTGATAAGCTCAAAAGAGCATTGAGTTGCATTGAATTTATGCGTCTTATTTGGGTTGCAATTCCTATTTCTTACTATTTGCATTTCTGCGAGGATTGTGCCCGTATGTTTGATAAGCTACTATGAGCGTTGGTTGGTTTTGATCTGAGTAGCTGCTTGTGAGTTGTGATGGAGTGGCTGATACTCCATAAGCCTCATTTGCATAATCTTTATGAGGCATAGTTTGGGTACAATCTATATCCAACCTGGTATGATCGTTCCACTTTCCTCTCTTCTCCTCTTCTTCTCTTTTGTGATTTCGTTTTTCATGGCTTTTGTAAAAATGTGTGTGTGTGTGGTTTTGCTTTATTTTTGGTTTTGTTTTTGATTTTTGTGGTGTCCTAGTTTGTATATATTTGTAGTTTAGTGTGGTCTTATGGTTGTATAGCTGATGTTTTTGCTTTTTAGCGCCTTAGTTCCCACAATGAGGACATTGTGAAGTTTTGGTGTGGGGGTGAGGTGTCCATTTTTGAAATTTGAAAATTTTTGAAGATTTCTGATTTTGTTTTTAGGAATGTTTGTACTATCTCTGATTAGCTTGAATCCCCTGTGCTTTATTTATTAGCTTGTATATAAATAGGATGTGCATGATAAGTCTCCAACTTCAAATGTAATATTCTAAGCCCTAATTCAAACCCCAGTAGTTCATTATAGGTTGTGAAATCCAGTCCTTACTTACTTCTTCATCATTATCTTTAGGTCTTAGGTTTTCCAAGAATGATTCTCCCACTAGCTTGTGACATAATTGCTTTGAAAAATGGTTAAAAAAAATTGTATTATGAATAAGTATGAAATAAAGAAAAAAAGAGATGAAAATAAAGTTTGGAATGACAAGTATCCCTTTGAGGCATGCGCTACTGGGCGTTACCCTTTGAGGCACGTGCTACTGGGTGTTACCCTTTGAAGCAATATTGCTACTGGGAAAGCTTGCTTCCAAAACCAGTATGATAATAATATAGTTATGTCAGCCAAGTGGGATTGAGTCTAATTCTGGTAAATCTAAGCCCTGGGATGATGATACACTTGTACACGAGCACTGGGATGGATTCAAAACCTTGATGTTCAATGGGGTGAAAAATTAGCGCTCTGATATCATTTAGGAGGTAGAGGGCTTTGAAGTACATTTTATGTATATACAGATCAATAATTGAGTACATGGTGATTTAGCTGATTAGAATATGTGCATATTTTTCCCAGATTTTGTACATATCAGTTTTGGAAAAAAACAAAAAAGATTTTTCTTTATTTTTGAAATAATTTTTGTGGGTATTTCGCTTGGAAATCCTCACGAGACCTTATTCGTCCACTTGAAAGACCGAGGGGTTTAAAGGGCTTGTTGCATATGCTAAATGCGACCGTGATTCCAATGACAGTGAGTTAGGATTTTCTTCTTTTATTTTTCATTTTCTTTTGGTTAGTTTAGTTTATTTTACTCGAGGACGAGCAAAATCTTAGTGCGGGGGTATTTGTTCGCACCAAAATTGAGCTATTTTTAACATACTTTTACACTAATTTTATGCTCGTCATAATCGTGTTTTTAAGGTTTTTAACTGATTTTATTTTATTTTGCAAGTTTTGAATAATTTTGGAAAAATGGCTAAAAATGCGAGAAAAATAGTGGAAAATGCCGGGAACTGAAAAAATGGGTTGAATTAGCTTGAGAACCAGCCCAAAAAAACCGAACCGAACCGGCTCAGGCAGATTGAACCGGTCCAGACCGGTTCAGCTTGGTTTCCACTCCCCTCCCATGCACGCCGCACGTGACTCAGCTTTTCCAAACCCCCTCCCCCTTCATACTCTCTCTCTTCGCGTTCGTCTTCAACCCAGAACCCCTGAACCCGAAACTCTGGCTTCTCCATCTTCGTTCCCTCACCATCCCCATCTCCTTTCTCTCTCTACCTCGCATCTCTCTCTCTTCCACCTCATCATCATCGTTGTCACCCTCCACCGCGTTTCATGCTAACGGTGCCAGCACATCATCTCGGCAACACCATCTTCACCATCCACGACACGAATCGAAGGGTCGAAAGTGAAGCAGCGTTCGAGTATAAATGGACAGCGACGCCATTGAGGAGGAGGCAAGGTAATTTTTAGGGTTAGGTTAGGGTTTAAATTTAGTTTAGGGTTTAGTTTATTTTTAATTTCGTTTTCGTATTCGTTTTCGTATTTTAGGGTTGATTTCGAATTAGGGTTAGGTTTTAGATTTGTTTTAGGGTTCGAATTTCATGTAAACGCACTGAATTTTTGAGTTCTCTAGTAGTAATTCATGGTCTTAGTTCAAATTTGAGAGAAATGGTTGCAAATTTTTGCTGGAGTTCAGTCGATTTCCCCCTCCCCTGTTTTTCGTCAGTTCGTGCAAACGTCCATGATGAATCCGCCATTTTTTTGAAGCATTTTGAAGCTCGTACATCATTGAGGTCTGGGTTCTGCTTCGGTTTGCTTTCAATTTTTTGCTTGATTTATGATGGCTCGATTTCCTTCTTGCCCTGTTGCCTTCGTTCTGTTTCAATTCTGTTTACCCCCTTCCCCTGTTGCTCGATTCAGCTTGCTTATGGTAGTTTGGTATGGGTTATCTCGGCTTGGCTGCTTGCAATTAGATTGTTCACTGTGTTGAATTGGCACTATGTTCAACTTCGGAATAATGTTGGTTAGTTGCTTGGTTTTGAATCATGCTTGGATTTTGGTAGATTGATTATGTCTCATTGGTGTAGTGCTTCAGTTTTTGGTAGCGATCTGGTTGTTCGATAGAATGCTTAAAGTTTAGTTTATTTGAATTCATTTGATTTGTATGCCTAGGTTTAGTTAAACGTTAAGTTGAATATTTAGGTTGTCAGATTGCTTTAAATAATTCCACTTAGTTTAGTGTAGCTACTTAGTTAATCCTCACTTTTTTTATGACCTAAAACTCTTCCATCGTCCCTGTGGAGACGACCCTCAAGTACTATAGCGAGAGCTGTACGCTTGCGGCACTTTTATTTAAACTCTCAATTTTTCCCAACACACTAATCATAACATTTCTCCATAACAAGCACGCTTAACTCTGGAGTTCTTATGAGTGGGCTTCCCAAAAAGGAAGATGCACCTTTGGAGATATAAGTAGTCACTTCAAATCCTTTTGAGCAACACTCGAAGTGTTACAATCACCCCCACTTAAAGCCCACAATGTCCTCATTGTACCTCACTAACCAACTTATAAGTCCTCTTAACTGCCGGTCCATCCCAGTATCTTTACCCTGCTAGGTGACTGCCTAGGGCTCTCCTGTCTACTGATGCAGCTCATGGTTGTGGATCGCCTCTTATAACATCTGTAACACCCCAGACCCTCTCGGGTCATGGATAGTCACCAAAAATGCCTTTAAGGATCGTCGAATAGCCCCATAAATCCCCACAAACCTTTCCGGCGTGCTTTGTCCTCACTCATACGTTACTTGGGAATCTTCCTAAGAGGTCACCATCATCAGATTTCTCTATAACAAGCACGCTTAACTATGGAGTTCTTAAGAGTGGGCTTCCCAAAAAGGAAGGTGCACCTTTGGTGATACAAGTAGTCACTTCAAATCCTTTTAAGCCACACTTGGGGTGTTACAATCACCCCAACTTAAAGTGCACAACATCCTCGTTGCGCCCCACTAACCGTCCGACTTACGAGTCCTCTTAATTAGCAATCTATCCCAATATCTTTGCCCTACTAGGTGACTGCCTAAGGCTTTCCTGTCCGCTGGAGCAACTCACAGTTGTAGGTTAGCTCTGATACCATCTGTAACGCCCTGAGCCCTCATGGGTAGCGGACAGTTACCAGGAACGACTTCAATGATCTTCGAACTGCCCCAGAAATCACCACAAGGTTTTCTGGCGTGCTTCGTCCTCGCTCACACGTTGCCCATAAAACTTTTCAGGAGGTCACCCATCATAAGATTTCTCCATAGCAAGCATGCTTAACTGTGGAGTTCTTATAAGTGGGCTTTCCGAAAAGGAAGGTGCACCTTTGGTGATATAAGTAGTCACTTCAAATTATTTTAAGCTACAATCAGGGTGTTACACTTAGAATATTGTCATGATTGATAATGGTGTTGGACACGTATAAACAATTTGCATGTGTAACTCATGATAATTTTTTTGAGGCAAATAAAAATAGGGGGTTCTTTTGTTAAATTAAATCCAACTTGGTTAAACAAGAAATGCTAGATGGAAAGCCATCCACCATATAAACTCAGCACCCATAGGTGCTAATAGCCTCATAGACATATGAGCTATAGTATTTTTTATATGTTTTACATGACTTAAACAAAGTGAAGTAAAGGAAAAAGCAAGCTTTCTAATGTCGTCACGGATGAAGTCAAGCCAAGCTACTGCATTAAATAGTAAGTTGAAGATGAGAGATCATGCTTGAAGCATCCAACTTCACGATAACCTTTTTATATTATCTAACGTAGATGTGTTTCGAAGCATACCTCACAACCTCACTTTCCACCCACGCAAGGCTCAAGACAATCTGCAACCTCTTGCAACTCTACAATGGCCCATGCAATACTATAGACTACCCGGCTAAGACCAACCTAATCATCAAAAATCACGGTTCCATAATTCGCTTTCACACCAAAGCTATACCAGGGGGCTTTACTAACACTCAAATGATAAAGACTCCCAACTTGTCTACCGCAAAAAAAAAAGTCATTGTGTAGTTCTTGTAGTCACTAATCAAATGTTAAAATCCTAATGCAATTACAGCCTAATGTGAGGTCTTTTATGCCACACTTATCTTGCTTCTAATAGTCCAACAACTGAAAACATACAGCATGGATAGTTGAATGTCATTATTAAACTTACAACAACATTATACAATGAGCTTAAGGAAACAAGAATGGAGGGTGTCCTGCAAAACCTACATGAGGCCCCTGGCCTCTGAGAAATGTTTAAGGTGGCTACATTAAAAGAGGGCATAGCAAATAGTCTTCTCCAATAAAGAACAGATGGGGCAAGTGTTATCCCTAACCATATGACTCCTTTTTAATTCATTCCTAACTACCAAGGAGTCGTCTAAAGCCTTCCAAACAAAGTGTTTGAGTTTAGGAGGGGATGTCAAGGCCCCAAATCTTCTTCCACCATTCACCATCTTTGAGCAAAGTGTTATCATGAAATGCAATCCCACCTATCGCCCAACTAATACGCTGATTTAATGAAAAACAATCCCTTCTTGTATGACGACGAACATCAAATGTCTTTCCTCCTATGTTGACTAAACAACATGCTAAGAGCTTCATTATAACCTTTTCCTAAAATAAGCATCATACTTAATCACCATTGTAAATCGTAGTCTCTTCATTAATGGGGTCACAAACATGCAGCTCCAGTTCGAAGGGTACCTTAGTATAAGGAGCCATTAAAACACTATTAATTTAAACTCCCTCCTTCTGCCAGAGCTTAATCCTCTTACCATTGGCCAGTCGCCACTTCAAGCCTCCTTTTAGAAAACCCTTTGCCCCCAAGTGCTCCTTCCAGTACAGCTAGAGCCCTTACCTTACAAGTAAGATTTTTTTTTGAAAATTCGAAGGTCTTTACAGCCCCATGCCCCCTATAGATTCAGGCGTACACAAGAATTTCCAAATTCTCGGACAAAGTTTGCATTTAACATTTGAGAATCCCCACAAAAAGCGAGGCATAATTTAGTGGATCACATGAATTAGACGATGGTAGCCCTAAAATACTCATATATAAGTGGGATGGCCTCTGCTATAGCCTTGATCATAATCTCTTTGCTAGTTTCAATTATAGTTATTCCTCGAAAGCATAAACTTTTGGCCAAATTCACTATTTTAACTCCGTAAATGCATTCTTGGAACTTCCAAAAATAGTGAGTAGGCTCAAATATTTAGCATAGTGGTCCACTTTCATCATATGAAGTATCCCCAAGATCTCCCTAGTGTTAGCCTCAGTATTCTTGTTGAAAATAACTTTGGACTTATCTACATCAATACATTACCCTGAACACTTCTTACATGTGCTAACAATTGTCATAAGACTCTAAGCTTCCTAAGAGTTAGACCAAATGAAGATCACGTTGTCATCCACAACAAATAAATTTGATCAATATTTTGAAGCACCTTCCATGTAATAACAACCATAAAAAGCTTTGTGGGCTACTGCTCTTGAAATCAATTTAGAGAAAGCATCTACACACAATTAAAAGAGAAATGGGGAAATGGGATCCCTTTGACGAAGACTATGAATAAGAGAAATAAAAAAATTTTGACCCAGCCATTGATAACTATAACACCCTTAAAATCATAATTAACATTTTATGATTAGGATTTAACCTTATTTAATGTAACATTTCTAATCAATCCTTATTTATGTATTTCTCAAAAGAAATACAAGGCAAACATTTAACTCAATCAAACATAATCAAGCTAAACCCTAATATAAAAGTCAAGTTAGTTGTCAATTAAACATTTTAACTTTATAAGGTGACTATAATGATTAATAACACAGCCTCACACTAGAGCCCATACCCATGCAACTCATTAGTTCTTAAAAATGAAATATTTATAAATAGTGAGATAGAACCCAATAATACCAACCCTAATAGTCTAAAATAATTCAAATTCATTTCAAACATTATGGGGGAAAGAGAAAGAGTTCAAATAGCTCAAAAACAATTTAACTTCCTAACTTAATTGGTTCTATAAATCATAACATTTTTCCCTTTATTATACCCCTTAGTAACCAAATTTATTTCTTTGGCAAAGGCGCCCCATTAACGTCTCATGGCCGGCAATCGATTAATTCGTGTCAGCAGCCACATGGCATACCAAAACTATGGTACTCAATGTCTTCACATACGTCCATCTACCATGACCGTACCCAATATATATGCAAAGAGCTCGCAAACATTTGGGTTTGGGTCGAATTCGGGTTGGACAAATCAGACAATGTCAAAATTTGAATAAGAAATTGATGCCCAATACCTGGTTTTTCTGGGTCGGACAATTCGGGCAAGGCAATTTCGATCAAAATCTGGTTTGGACAATAAAAATATGAAAAATGGTGTGTCCTGATTCAACATTCAGATGAAAAATTCATGACTGTACCTGATTTTTTCTAGCGCGGACAAATTTGGGTATTTGGGTGGGACAGCTTTTTGCTAGCTCTACATGGCATTTATCACTCGGGAGAGTCTTGCCTCAATAGCAGGGAGATCCTACCATGATCTCAGAAGTTGCTCGTCCATAATTAGCCTTGGTTTTTCCACCTTATTAATTAGTATTTTAAGAATAGTCTAGTTGGTTTCTACCAACCTCAACCCATCACAACTAAAGCGTCAATTCTTTCAAAATCCATTTAAGACATGAACTGTTTGTATACAATATCACAATCATAAAAGAATATTGTGACATTAAAATTGCATTAAAATTGCATAAATAGTTCAAGTTCTTAGACATAAAGTTACATTTGGAATGCAACATCGCATCAATAATTTTATATCACCAAAAATACATTTAAAATGCATCGAATGGGAGCTATGGCATAAACATTACCTTGATGAACCACGAAATCCCTAGCTTGAGCCGAACCTAAATCAGTGGGCCAAAACAAAAAGTAATAGATCACAACATAGACCAACCACGAATAAATTTTGCAGCCCAAATAATGGTTTATAGTCATGATGACAAGCTTAAATCTTAGCCACATATAGAGAGAAACTTTGGCTACACACCAACGCGCGTCATCTATACAACACATAGTAGATGTAAAGCAAATAATGACATCATCTACCCATATATATGTTCACACTAAGCTTAGCACTTATTTCCACAAATTTTAGGCTGCATTCGGTTGTTTGGAGTTTCATTCAACATTTTAATCAAGTTAACGCATTAATCAGTCAATTTTAAGTGCTCGGTAACATAGTGCCTAGGCTAACATTTCAGCTTTTGGCATTCTAAACAGTGTTTCTTAAAAGCTAGTGGTATTAGCTTTTGCATTCAAAAGTAGAGTTTCATATTTTTTGATAAAACAATGGCCAATAAAATTTTATTTTAGAAATTATCCACATCCTTTTATATCAATTTACGTTAATCAGCTAACCTAAATGTTAAATTTACGAAATACATTTTTTTCAACTGCTCATCTAAATATCTATTTGGTAACAACTAAATTAGAATAGTTATCCGCTACTTAAATAGCTATATGCTACCCACCCAATCTTAAAGGCTCATACAAAGAGAAGCATATTTCTTGAGTTTAAGACAACAATCTTAAAGGCTTTCTCCTCTAAATACTCTTTGATCTCAAAGAATCTTTCCAAAGATTGAACCCACTCAAGGTAGACAACCGAGTTCAGGTTTCCTTTAAACTCATGAGGGTCAAATTTCATACCTCTCAAATCATTAAGGGGCTACCTAGGAGGTCTCCTTCTCCTTCTTAAAGACTCATCATTTTAAAAGAAGATGACTGAGTCGAAGGGGAGTTTCCCCTTTGATAGCCACGGTTTGCTTCTCTACCTTCCTCTAGGATTATCTCGTAAGCTAGTCAAGACTTCCTCTAATATGGTGGTTATATGGCAGCACCAGTGGGTAGTGTTTGAAAGTTTGGTTGGAGTTGGTATATGGTATTTCCTCTTCCTAACTGATGGGCTTGTTCTAGACTAAGTCCTCTAAGAACTCTTAGTAGGGGAGTGTTGCTTTCTTTGTCCCCGAAGATGGATGGGATTAGTAGGGATTGTTTTGTGGTGCTTGGTTCTTTTGTAGTTGGCTTCGTGTTCTAGGCTAAGTAGGGTTCTGTGTAGCTTAGGAAACATGGGATTGGAGTAGAATTAGATTACAAAACAATGAAAGAGTAAGTAATACACTCACCAGTTCATGCTCTAATACCACTTTAATGTGTGAGCTTAAACAAAACTTAAGTAAGGAGACTTTGCACGTTGAGTGTGAGGTTGAATCAGATACAACAATGAAGCCACAAATAGAATCAGGGGATATATAGGGGGATAAAGGCAATGCACCACCCAAGCTAAGAAGGAATCCACCCTCTAAACTCTAAAGGCTCAGCCACCAAGCTTAGATTAAAGGAAACCACTTGCTGAGCAACCTAAACATATTGTTTAAAATGAGATTTGAGAGTGTTTTAAGTGAAACACAAAACTGAGCTTTGCATTCATTGAAGTGTGTCTATAATGAGCAGTCAAGGAGGCACTTATACACATCCAACCTTGCTACCAAGTAGGGAGGGGTTTTTTACAAGTTAGGAACCCTTTAATCTAACCTAAACTAACTAGATTGCAAAGCGTACTTAAGTTAATTACAAACGTGAGTATAATAAATACATGTTGTTGAAACTAAATTCAATCTTAAACATGTTTAATTAACTCCTAGTAAGCCACTTGCACATGGGAGAGAGAGAAAATAGTTGTTGTTGTTGTCCACTTTTCGGCTAGTCAATCAAAATGCAAGTAGACCTTTCTCTTTCATCCCATTGGCCAACTTGTCTTCCAAAGCTGCAAAAGGTGCCATTATTATGTTCTTGGTCATCCAAGGTGCTAAGCAAGCAAGTAGCGAGGTCATAAAACCTTCCCCTTTAGGAAAGATCATCACAAAGTCAAAATAGTTTAATTAGGCTAATCAACCCAGTTTAGCACAAAACTTAATCAAGTTGGTTCTCCAACCCATACTTGATATGGAATTGATTTTAATGCAAGGATGGATTTGTTAGGATGTTTATAAACACTTGAAATAGAAAAATTAGTCCTAAATTAGGTTTCAGAAAGTGGATCACTCAAAAACTCAAAACGAGCCAAAAAAGAGCCCAACTGCTATGGTTAACTTAGTGAAGTTGAATCCCCATGAAGAATTTGACTTGACCTAGATATCTCTACATGGTTTGGTGCTTAGGATGTTGGCTATCATCTTAAGCAAAATTATTGGCCCTAAATTAGGTTTTAGGTGGTGCAAGATGCGCAGAATAGAACCACTTCTGCATATTCTGTATGTTTGGATCAATATAGCAAAATGACTAATACTTGGGCAAAAAATGAGTGCTCCATGAAAAATTAGACACCTTAGAGTGTCCAATAAAGTAGGACTCGTCTGCAAAATGCCTTAGGATCACCCACAAACAACCTATCCAAAACCATGCTCAGTTCTGCACTTGTGAGGTAGAACAAAGCTTGAATTTGTGAGGCCTGAATGTGATTGCCTTGATCTCCTCTAGCTTGGACTTGGTTTAGATTAAGGGAGCCTTCTTGCCCTACATCATATGGCACCCAAATTCAATAGCTAGGATTAATGGCTTATGGTGATAAAGCCAAGTGTCTTGCTAAGGGTAATTGCATGGCTCATATACATATATTTTTATTTATTTTTATCAATTTTGAAGGAAAAAAAATTTCATTCCAACTATAAAAATTTTAGTGGTTATAGCGTCAAATAGAGAAGGCTAAATAGCTTAGCTTGAACCAACAGACATCTCTATTCCTTGTAAAAATTTGGGCACCTTGGGTAACTGTACCACAAATAATTCCAAACTTACCATGGTTTTTATTGTTAGCTAATGCTTCATATCTATTTGTCTAAATCAACGTCCAAATATATTTTTATACAATTTCTTATGTAAATTTTAAGACCCACAGCCTACATCTATTCTATCGAATACTTTTTACATAAAATTTCATCACATTGGTCTTATCACATAAAATCATTTTTCATTGTGATATACAAATTCAATATTCAAGATACTTTGAATGAAATTAAAATTGGTCTTATCACATAAAATCTTATTTAATTTTTTGGGTTTGGAGATGGGGTGTTAGGGAAGTACCTGTATACCATTGCCTCCAAGGAAGATGGTTACATATATATTTAGATTAGGTTTTCATCAAGGTGCTCCCATAGGTCACTAGACCCATCAAATTGGTCTTTCTTTAACACTTTGATCTTCTCTTGGAATTCTTCCTTTCAAATCTCAATGTCAAAGGGTGTCCCAATTTATAGATGGCCTATTAGTGAGCACCCTCGCTAAGGATTTTATTAGCATTTTCTCATGAATGCTATGACGTTGGTGCATCTTTGATAGAGATAGAGCTTTGTTGCCCTAAATTCCTTTGCAATCTTCTTCTTGATAGGACCTATCTTGACTAGGCCTCTTCCATAAGGATTCCTCTTGCTCAACCCTTTTTTTGGATCAAGGTATCTCTTAAGTCTTTGTCTTTATTCCTCAATAGCTTGGAGGTTTGTTCTCATGATCTTTTTTCTATGAATCATTATGGACAAGTTCTTTTCCATTTTTGGTTATCCATATCCTATCTTTGATTGTGAAACCTTGAAAATTTATATTTGGTATGGACCAACGTAGGATTCTCCTTAAGTCAACCCAAGTCAATGCAGGAATTATTTTTTTTCTTTTTCGCTAAATTTTGGGGCTCAAAACTTGTTACTAGGGAATGAAAAAAAAAAAATGAATTTTGAGAATTTCTTCTCCTTGAAGATGCAAACCCTATACTCCTCTCTCCTCCCCTGTTCCCCTACTCGGCCCCCTAAGCCTGAAACACCCCCCTCATTAAACCTCAAAACCCTAGAACCCTACTCTTCCTTTCTCTCCCTCTCTCTCTACCGTCGTTCTCTCTCTCTCTCCCCCCTCCCTCTCATGCTCTCTCCTTTTATCCCTCTCGCCCACTGTACGCCGGTGCCGCCACCCAATTGGCCGCCGTTGAACACCCGCCGTGCCACTGCCCCACTCCTCCTCCTCTCTATTATGGTGAGTACTTGATACATCATGCACACTCATGCAAGGCCCTAACACCATACATTCAAGATTGAAACCTTCTTTGTTCTTCTTTATAAATTTTGGATTCAAAGGTTCAAATCACTGATTTTTTTTTGTGGTGGGTTTATAAATTTTTAGATTTAAATCCTGTAGGGGAGGATGTTCCTAAACACTTCTTTCAGGAATCGCATCAAGGTGAGTGCATAACGTTATTTTTTTGTTTCTTGATATAAAATTTTAGATTTTCTTAACATGGATGACTTACGGGAATAGAGACGTTAGATTTCAGGTTTGGGGTGAATCATTACCATGGGTGCTAGGGTGAAAAGATAGCATCTTTGATTCGAGTTGTTGTGGTGACATGCCACTGACTAAAGCCAGAACTTCATGTGACTTGAAAAATTTACCCCTATTATTGTACGGATCTAAAAATCGTGAAATTTTTAGGGTTGATGGGTCCAGATGTTCTGGGTAATCCAGTTTTATAATTGAGTGAATTAGAGTAGTACAACTAGAGTTATGGCCGAATTATCAGGGGCTGTCCAGATCGGGATAGCCAATGACATCATGGAGAGATTTAGGAAAACGGCCTAGTTCGGGTGAGAGTCTAACAAAACCCTAAACATGTAGAGGACACACCAACCTTTTTATAATGGGTAAGAAATTGAGATTCTAACGTCAGGAACAAAAGTTATTGGCCCTGGAAGTTGAGCCCAGATTCTGGCTGAATTTGGACCCAGAGTTGGGCTACAGTTGGGAGCCTTAGGCATGGCTAAAAATTTTAGAAAAATTCTTATGCATAGGGTAGGGGCTAAAGTTATAGTCCATAAGGTTTTGGACTAAGTGTGAGTAATGTTTTGGCCAGTTGCAGAGCAGTAGGCCCAAACTAGTAACTGAGCCCGTAAATTGTACGGATTCCAGGTAACAATCATGCCCTAACCTTTCCCTAAAGTTGCATGAAAAATGTATGTTAAATGTGGTAAGAATTGATTTGAATGCAGGGTTTATGAGGCTATGGCGTGTGTTAACTGAGTATGACTGTAAAGTTGGATTGCATGATTTTGCTATGATCCTAGAGTTGGGCGTTGGATTGGTTATGTTGAAATACGGAATCTGTGTTATGGTAATGCCTTGGGATTGGGTTGAAACGGAATGAACCATGCATATTAAGTTGATCTTTAAATGGGATGAGCATGATAGTGAAAGTAAAGCTTGCGTATGGTGAGACAGCGAGCCTATTATGTTGACTGAAGGCCAATAGCCTTCCCCGGGAAATAGTGCATGTATGGGAGCGGCCACGTTCCCTATTAGGACATGGGCTAGGTTATCAGTAACCATCTATGATGATGGTAGGCCAGGAAATGGCTAAGCAGTAAGTGTGGCCTTGTTGTTCCCCTAACCCTAAAATGTTTATAAAATAAATTTATGTGCGTAGTTTGACTGTTAGGGATGATTGTTTACTAAGTTTATCTCACTTTTGTAAATATTTTGTTTTCAGGTCAACTAGTTGTGCATGGGATTGGGGGACTAAAGGTAGAGCGAGGCCCTAACGCTTAAGCCGAAGAATACAACCTTTAGTTGTTTAAAGAAGAGATTTGTAATGAACAATTATTTTAGTTTAGTAGTTGCCCATTAGTAACTGAATCCATTTAAGTTGAAGTTGTATTGAAAAACCTTTGCATTACTTGTTATTTGATACACAACTTAGTATTTCTAAGAAGGAAATACGGCGGTAACACTGCAAACTATGTTCTGCTACCACGTAGTTTAATGATTAGTAATAAAGAAATGGAATTAGAAATCCAGGGTGTTACAAAGTGGTATCAGAGCTTAGGTTGACCGATCTGAAGGCTCGCCTAAAAGGTTGTAAGAAACTAAATACTAAAACTCGTAGACCCAAGGACTGCTCGGAGAGTGAGAGTAGCAAGGGCAGGGATTACATGCATATGCATATAGTATTAAATAAATGCATGTTATTGTATGGATACATGTCTTATGTGTAATTACTCTGTATAGGAATAGAGGGTACACAGCATTGTGGTCGTGTAGGAGGTCCTTGCTTGCACGAGCAGTTAGCTAAGAGACCGGGTCAGGTTGTGTGGGGCCACATTCGGCATATGAGATGGGTATTAGCCAGGTATTTAGAAGATGTGCTCCATAGCTATCTGAGGATTAAGGATAACCGGGTTATCTTTCTGCTGCTGACCCTGAAGGGAGACCCTAAATGGCGCTACCGAGTTGACAAGTTGCACCCCTGGGCCTGTGATCATCGCCCATGGAGGAAGTGTTGTTGGTGTGACTGGGAGCCTATGGGGACGAGTGTGGTTGACCTGATAAACTACCTGAGACTGGAGGGGCCCCATAACCAGGAGCGTATACCCACAGCTAGTGAGGAGGATGCCCCGTCCCCGAGAGACAAGCTCACTGATGAGGAGGAAGACTCTAAGGATGAGGGAGATGTTCCTACTGAGGCAAACCCAGTAGAGGAGGAGGGCCCCGAGGAGGATCCTAATGAAGAGCAACTGATGGAAGAAAAGGACCCAGAGGAGGATTTTACAGTGAGTGAGGGAAAGCTTATGGGAAGTGAAGAGCTCGAGGTAGACCTTAGCGAGAGCGAGATGGAGGCTATTAAGAGGGAGAACCCTAAGGGGGATTAGAAGGAGGGCAAGATGGAGTTCCTTGTGCAGGTCAACCAGATAAGGGATCTGAGGGCTTGGGTGATAAGATAGACCCTACGAAGAAGAGGGGTGAGTCTAAGACTGGGGCGACCAGTTGGAAGCGGGGCAGGTGTGGCCGAATGTGTAAGGGTACCTATCTACTAGACGCCCTAACCAGTAGAAGCTTGTAATGTTTAGAAAGCTTTATTTTTGAGGACAATGCTGTTAGTTATCTTTCTGTTATGTTGTTAAGCCACTGTGGGCTGATAAAGTTAGAAATTGGGATGTAATGAAGAGTACTAGTATGGAACATCTGTGATTTTAAATTCTATGCAGTGAAATTCTCTGAGTTATCTGAATATCAGTGTTCTTTATTTGTAAGTATGTGATTCACATGAATGTGATGCCTGTATGATGTGTAATGTATGAGTATATGAAGTCGTGGGTGGACAACACAAACGTGGCTATATGATGTGATTGAAAACCTGTTAAATGCTGCATGATGCTCTAGTATGTGATGTGTTATTGAACTTTGATAGTAAGTAGGTATGAACTATTAGGAGAGGAACTAAACCTAACTAAATTCTCAAATAGGATGGTCGAAAACAATGAGAAATCTCAAACCGAACCTCACCCTGGTACCAAACTACTGTTGAACCCGGAAATCCCTATGTGAGAATTCAAGGAACGGCTGGAAGCTCTATACCCCAGGAATGGGAACAGCTCTCGCAGTTAGGTGGAGGAGACCAACCCACCTACTGGAGCAGACCTTACTAACCTTCCACTACTAGAGCTACTGCAGAAGCAAGGAGAGCAGCTATAACTCCAGAATGAACAACTGCAGAAACTGATGGAAGTCAGGGAGAAGAAGGTTGAGGAGGATAACTCCTATATGTTCAAGAGGTTCGTAAGCTATAACCCACCCATCTATGATGGCACCCCCGATCCCAAAACCTTTGAGGACTGGATTAGGGGCATGGAAAAATTGGTCGATGCACTTCAATGTCCCGATGAGTGGAAGGTGGGCTTTGCCGTGTTTTACCTGAAGGATAAGGCCGATCTGTGGTGGGCCACAGTGAGGGAAAGATACGATGAGCTTGGTTTCGACTGGAGTAAGTTCAAGGAACTAATCAAGGATCATTTCTACGTCATCCCCCTCTAGAAAGCTAAGGAGAATGAATTCATACAGTTATAGCAAAGGAAGCATGAGCGTACTAGAATATGCCTCAAGTTTATGGAGCTCTCTCGTTTTGCCCTGGCCTTCGTAGCTGACGAGAGGCTTAAGATGAACCGGTTCGAGGCCGGACTCAATCCTACCATTAAGGAGAGGATATCAGTACACCAATACACCTCCTACGTTGACCTGTATTATACTACAATCAATGTAGAAAGGGTAATGAAGGAGATGAGTAATTACTTCAATGAGTAGAGGAGAGTTAAGGGGAAGGGGGATAACTGAGGAAACTTCCAACCGTAGGAGCAGGACTAAAGGCCTCCTGGGAATCATTACTCAAATAACAACGCATGTGGAGGCCAACACCCCAATGTGCGGCCTAAGGTGACCTGCAATGCTTGCGGGAAGTTGGGGCACTATGCTCGGGAGTGTCATTCAGCCAAGAGGTGTTTCCACTGCGGAAGCCCTCAACACTAGATCTGGGACTACCCACACCCTCCACCTCTTGACGGTCAGGGTTATGGGGAATAAGGGCAAGGACAGAGACAGCAACCCCAGCAACCTGATCTGAGCAGGAGTGGGCAGGTGGCCAACCCCAACCAGTAGAACCGGGCACCTCAGCAGAATTAGGCCCAACCTCCCAACCAACCACCTCAAAACAATGGGGGCAGGGTCTATGTGATGCACATGGAGGAAGCGGAGGATGCTCCAAATATTGTGACGGGTACTTTTTCTAGCCAAGCTCAACCAGTAGATGTTTTATTTGATTCGGGTGCTATGCACTCTTTTATTTCTACTAAACTAGTTGAGACATTAAGACTAATTCTCACCCATAAATCTTCCTTATTGTCTGTGATTCTTCCGGATAAGAAGACTGTAAGGTGCAAAGACCTGTATGAGAATTGCCCTATTAGAATGTATGAGCACGAGTTCTTGGCAGGCCTATATAGGTTTGAGTTAACTAACTTTGGGGTCATCCTGGGGATGGATTGATTAGCCAAACATTAGGCCTAGATAAACTGTCCAAGATGAAAGATCACCATAAGGGGGACCCAATGTGGAGAAAGTGGTGCATAAAGGCAAAGGACCTAGAGCGAGAGTGAAACTGATTTCTATAATGAAAGCCCGCAAGTTGTTAGGCATGTGAGGGATTCCTATGTAACGTAGTGAGAATTGAGGGTGTCGAATCCTCCCTTGGAGACATCCCAGTAGTGAGGGAATTCCTAGACGTGTTTCCAGAGGAAATCTCCGATATGCCACCCCTTAGAGAAGTAGAATTCTGTACTGATCTAACCCCTAGAGCCACCCTTATCTCTAAGGCACCTTATCGTATAGCACTAGCAGAACATAAGGAATTAAAGACATAGTTGGATGAGCTATTAGAGAAAGGGTATATCCGGCCCAGTACATCTCCATGGGGAGCCCCAATGTTATTTGTGAAGAAGAAGGATGGAACCCTGAGATTGTGTATAGGCTATAGGGAACTGAGCAAGATAACAGTCAAGAACTGTTGCCCTTTACCCAGAATAGACAACCTCTTCGACCAGCTAAGAAGCGCAGGGACTTTTTCTAAGATAAATCTTCATTTAGGGTAGCACCAGCTTTGAATCAAGGACGAAGACATACCTAAGACGGCCTTCTGTACCCGGTACGGACATTATGAATTCGTAGTGATGCCCTTTGGCCACCCTAATGCCCCAACAGCATCCATGGATCTCATAAACAGGGTCTTTAAATCTCACCTAGACCAGTTCATGGTGGTATTCATAGATGATATACTGATATACTCAAGGACTCTAGAAGAGCATATCCACTATTTAAGGACAGTCTAGAAGTATTGAAGAAAAATGAGTTGTATGCCAAGTTTTCAAAGTGTGAATTCTGGTTGAATAAAGTGGCATTTTTAGGACGCGTAGTATCTAACGAGGAAGTGTATGTGGACCCCCAAAAGATAGAGGCTGTAACAAACTGGCCGAGACCTAAAAACCCGATAGAAGTGAAGGGTTTTTTGGGTTTGGCGGGGTACTATCGCAGGTTTGTGCAAAATTTCTCAAAGATCGCCACCCCGCTCACCAACTTGACCAGGAAGGTCGTTAAGTATGAATGGACGGAGCAGTGCGAAGAAGCATTCTAAGAGCTTAAAAAAAGGCTGACGAGTGCCCCGATACTGGCCTTACCCACCGCCGATAAGAACTTCGTGGTGTATAGCGATGCATCTAAGAGTGGGCTGGGATACGTGCTGATGTAAGAGAACCGTGTTATAGCCTACGCATCACGGCAACTGAAGACTCATGAATGAAACTACCCGAGTCATGACTTAGAGTTAGCGACCGTGGTGTTCACACTTAAGATCTGGAGGCACTATTTGTACGGAGTACATTGCAAGGTTTTCACCGATCATCAGAGCCTAAAATACCTCTTTTCGCAAAAGGATCTGAACCTGAGGCAGACAAGGTGGTTGGAGTTTCTGAAGGACTACGACGTCCATTTCCAATACCACCCGGGAAAAGCTAATGTAGTGGCTGATGCATTGAGCCGTTGACCGTACCCGACCCTAAACTGCTTGCTGACACTACCCAGTGAGTTGTGTGAGGAATTCCAAAAGCTGGAGCTCAATATAAGCACCCCGGAGACCAAGCCTATGCTGTGTGCCTTGGAAGCAAAGCCGACGCTCATAGAGGAAATTCGAGTAGCACAGGCTACAGAACCTCAACTAGAACAGATCAGGGAAGAGATATTGGTGGCGAAGGCACCCGGATTCATGATCTACGAGGATGGCACCATATGGCTCCACAACCGAGTGTGTGTTCCGACAGTAGAGGCACTTAAGAGGAAAATTCTAGATGAGGGCCACAATACTCCACACCCGGTGCACCCTGGGGGAAATAAACTGTACAAGGACCTGAAATAGACATTCTGGTAGAGTAACATGAAGTAAGAAGTAGTTGATTATGTGGCAAAGTGCCTAACCTGTCAGAGGGTGAAGATCGAACATCAAACGACCAACGGGACTCCTGCAACCGCTGGACGTCCCTGAATGGAAGTGGAATTTAGTATCCATGGATTTTCTGATAGGCTTACCGTTAACTTAAAGAAAGAACAACGTGCGTGATTTGGGTAATAGTGGATTGACTCATAAAAAAGGCGCATTTTATAGCCATGAGGAATACCTGAACTCTGGACCAGTTAGCTCGAGCATACCTCGAGGAGATAGTGCGACTACACCGAATGCCCAGTTCCATAGTGTCGAATCGAGAGACCAGATTCCAGCTAGGTTTCTAGTAGAAGCTATACTAAGCATTTGGGACGTTACTGCGCTTTAGCACTGCCTTTCACCCAGCTACGGACGGACAAACTGAACGCACTATTCAGACACTGGAAGATATACTGAGGGCTTACGCCCTGGACTTTAAGACAGCGTGGGATGAACAGCTGGTGCTGATTTCCTACAACAACAGCTACCACGCGAGTATTAGAATGGCCCCGTATGAAGCGCTGTATGGGAGGAGGTGTAAAACTCCGCTCTGTTGGCAGGAGATCGATAAAGCTCTAACTATTGGGCCGGAATTAATCCAAGCCACCACAGATAAGATAAGGGTGATCCAAGAACGAATGGAAGCCGCCCAGAGCCGCCAGAAAAGCTATGCCGATTGAAGGCGTAGGCCCCTCGAATTCTAAATTGGAAATTAGGTGTTTCTCAGAGTATTCCCAACCAAGGGAGTCGCGAGATTTGGTATGGTAGGGAAACTAAGTTGGAGGTACATTGGGCCGTACCCAATCATGCAGAGAGTTAGGGAGGTGGCATATCGGTTGGAGTTACCGCCTGAACTTCCAAGAGCACACAATGTGTTCCATGTGTCATGGCTATGGAAGTACATTCCAGATCCCTCTCACATCATCGAGCTCAATCCTATACAACTCCAAGAAAACCTATTGTATAAGGAGCAACCGGTGCAGATCCTGGATCAGCGAGAGAAGCACCTTTGCAGGAAGATGGTGCCCATGGTCAAGGTCCTTTGGGCCACTCACGAGATGTTAGAAGCAACCTGGGAGCCAAAACAGGAGATGTGAGATAAATACCCTCAGCTATTCCTGTGAGCAGGTGCGTGTCAAGTTTTAGGAATGAAACTTTCTCAAGGGGGTAGAATGTGAAACACCAAAAATTTATATTCGATATGGACCGACCTAGGATTCTCCTTGAGTCAATCTAAGTCAATGCAAGAATTATTTTTTTCCTTTTTCGCTAAATTTTGGGGTTCAAAACTTGTTACTTTGGAATGGAAAAAAAAAAAAATGAATTTTGAGGATTTTATTCTCCTTGAAGCCATGCAAACCCTACACCCTCTCTCCTTCCCTTCTCCCCTACTCGGCCCCCAAAGCCCGAAACACCCCCCTCATTAAACCCCAAAACCCTAGAACCCTACTCTTCCTCCTCTCTCCCTCTCTCTCTCTCTACCGTCACTCTCTCTCTCTCTCTCTCTCTCTCTCTCTCTCTCTCTCTCTTACATTCTCTCTTTCTCTCCCTCTTGCCCACCGTGCACCGGCGCTGCCACCCAACCGGCCTCCGCTAGACACCCGTCGCACCACGCCTTCTCCTCTCTATTGTGGTGAGTACTCGACACATCATGCACATTCATGCAAGACCCTAACGCTATACATTCAAGAGTGAAACCTCCTTTGTTCTTCTTTATAAATTTTGGATTCAAAGATTCAAATCACTGATTTTATTATGGTGGGTTTATAAATTTTTAGATTTGAATCCTGTAGGGGAGGACGTTCCTAAACACTTCTTTGAGGAACTACATCAAGGTGAGTGCATAACGATATTTTGTGTTTCTTGATATAAATTTTAGATTTTCTTGACTTAGATGACTTGGGGAATAGAGTCGTTAGATTTCAAGTTTGGAGTGTCATGGAAATCATTACCATGGGTGCTAGGGCTGAAAAGATCGCATCTTTGATTCGAGTTGTTGTAGGGACATGCCACTGACTAAAGCCAGAAACTGATGTGAATTAAAAAATTTGCCCCCTTTGTTGTACTGATCTGAAAATCGTGAAATGTTTAGGGTAGATGGGTCCGAATGTGCTGGGGTAATCCAGTTTTTGAATCGAGCAAATCAAAGTAGTATAGCCTGAGTTATGGCCGAATTTTCGAGGGCTGTCCAGATCGGGACAGCCAGTGACATCATGGAAAGATTAGGAAAATGACCTAGATCGGGTCAGAGTCTAACAAAACCCTAAACATCAGAAGTGTAGAGGACAGACCTACCTTTCCATAATGGGTAAGAAATTGAGATTCTGACGTCAAGAACAAAAGTTATTGGCCCTGGAATTTGAGCCTAGATCCTAGCTGAATCTAGACCCAGAGTTGGGCTACAGTTGGGAGCCTTAGGCATGGCTGAAACTTTTAGAAAAATTCTTATAAGTAGGGTAGGGGCTGGAGTTATGGTCCATAGGTTTTGGACTATGTGTGAGCGATGTTTTGGCCAGGTGCGGAGCAGTAGGCCCAAACTAGTAACCGAGCCCGTAAATTGTACGGATTCCAGGTAACAATCATGCCTTAACCTTTTCCCAAAGTTGCATGAAAAATGTGTGCTGAATATGGTAAGAATTGATTTGAATGCAGGTTTTATGAAGTTATGGCGTCTGTTAACTGAGCATGGCTGGATAGTTGGATTGCATGATTTTGCTATGACCCTAGAGTTGGGTGTTGGATTGGTTATGTTGAAACACGAAATTTGTGCTATTGTAATGCCTTGGGATTGGGTTGAAATGAAATAAACCATGCATGTTAACTTGACCTTTAAATGGGATAAGCATGATAGTGAAAGTAAAGGCTGAGTATGGGTGAGACTGCAAGCTTGTTATGTTGAGTGAAGGCCAATAGCCTTTCCCGTAAAATAGTGCATGCATGTTAGCGGCCACGTGCCCTGTTGGGACGTGGGCCAAGTTAGCGATAACCATCCATGATGATGGTAGGCTAGGAAATGGCTAAGTGGTAACCGTCCTAGTCGGTGGTAGGTCATGACTAAGTTAAGCGGCTTTGTTCAACCCCCGCACAAGCCATGAGACCCAGTGGGGTCGCTCACCCTTAAACCTGATTATCATAATTGGACCTTAGAATGTATGTGTGCATCATTGAGAACATTTAAGTATGGACAGTTACATTAATGGAGAACGAATAAGTGTGGTCTTCTTGTTCTCCTACCCCTAAAATGTTTGCAAAATAAATGTGTGTGCATAGTTTGCCTGTTATGGGTGATTGTTTACTGAGTTTATCTCACTTTTGTAAATGTTTTGTTTTCAAGTGAACTAGTTGTGCATGGGATTAGGGGACTAAGGTAGAGCGAGGCCCCGACGTTTAAGCTGAAGAATACAACATTTAGTTGTTTAAAGAAAAGATTTGTAATGAACAATTATTTTAGTTTAGTAGTTGCTCATGAGTAACTGAATCCTTTTAAGTTGAAGTTGTATTGGAAAACCTTTGCATTACTTGTTGTTTGACATGCAGCCTTGCATTTTCAAAAAGGAAATACGACGGTAATACCCCAAACTAGGTTCTGCTGCAACGTAGGTTAATGATTAGTAATAAAGAAGTGAAATTAGAAATTCGGGGTGTTACATTGATAGACAATCTCCAAGGAACAACCTTGTGTGTCTTCCTTATGCTGGCCATGAACTCGTCCAACTTCTTCATTATGGGGGATATGGTCTTATCCACTCTTAATTTAATCAATTCCTCCATTGTGTTGGGAGCACCATCAATTTGTTCCAAGGCATGTGTGCACTTAGGAGTTAAGTGTCCTCTAGGGGGATCCTTTTTTCTAGGGGTCTGGACATTAGGATCCTGATTCTCGATATCTTGGTTCAAAGGGATGGTAATGTCTTTTCCTTTGTCACCTTCTTGCATGGAATCTTGCTCAACTCTAGGTCCCCACAGACGACACCAAATGTTTTAGCATAGTTTATAGCTTCTATGATTTTTCTTGGACCCTTGGGCAACTTGTACCATCGTTTAACGGTTATCGACTAAATGACTCTCAAAGAGGGGGGTTCTCCTCTTTAAGAGCCTATGGTGCTGAAGTTAAGAAGAATTTTAAAGAGCGTATTAAGCACAATGTAGCTTACGAATGTGTTATTAACTATTTATGAATGTCTTATTGACTATGAATGTCTTGTTAAGGTACCATTGAAGTTGGTCATGGCTCGTTTATATAGGGTTTTAAGATGACTCTCATAGAGGAATTGTACTGGAATTCTATATCTTTTTAAATTAAAATTATTTCCTAGTTTTATTCTAGCTGAAAAATCTTTATCATTTCATAGTAGATGTAAGAGATCTTAACTAAGATCATTCCTCCTCCATAAACCCATGTGCATGGGAATTATTTTTTAGGCTTTGTGAACATAGGATTTAGTGACCTTAAGTTTGGGCCTAGACTACTCAATCCTGGTGGCTTGATCTGGTCAATTTGTTCAAAGACCTTTACCGAATTATGGTTGTTTAGATCTAAACCAATACAAATTTTGATACCTTTAGATTTGATTTAACTTCTAAAATAAATTTAAATTGGGAATTTATGTTTGTTTTATGTATTGTAGGTAGAAATGAAAGAAGTGTCAAGAAGGGTGCTTAGTGAGCTGACTCTAAAGCCTAAAAAATAGAAAGTAAAAAAAGAGGTAAAACCATGCCGAGTCAACTGCAGGGAGAAAAAGAAGATAGATATGTAGCACGAGCATAGGAACACTGTGGAGAAAAAAAAAAAAAAAGAAGGAAGAAAAACTGGGCAGCAAGGTAAAATATGGCACGGTCAACGTTTATCGCGTGGCATGACCATGCCACTTATGCTGCTACTTGTATTTAAGAGAGGACTATGCTAATATGAAGGGGCTTTTCATCTTTTTTGTAATGTTCAGCTTAATTTAGCAGCTTTTCTCTCCTAATACACTATTGTAGGTTAAATATTTCATCAATGCAAAGGTTTATCTTTTAATTAGATTTCGTTTCCATTCTCTCTCCTAAATCTTGCTCAAATCCTTGTTTTTAATTCATCAAAATCAACCCCAAATTATTAGCTTTGATGAATGCAATAACCCAACCCTAACTTATATTTATTTATTTAAATCATCTTTATTTATTTCATTAATCATGTTTATTCATTTACTTTATCATGTTTATTGACCTAATCACTCATGGTTATTTGTTTAACCAAATCATATTTATTAAATTCAATTGCACTCAATTTATTTATTTAACGAATTCCATTATGTTATTTAAATTTTCCACCTTCATTTATCGTATTTAATCATCCCGATTGGGAGATATTTCATTTTGGGTACCACTATACAACTCAAGTTTCATTGATTGTTAATTCGAGTTTCGTTGATTGATTAAATGTCGGATGAATCGATATTAGGCCTCGGTGAGTATAAATTAGTGATTAATTATTGTCTTACCTTTGGTAAACTTTAATCCTGAGCAATACAAAATTTTATCTTTGCTGAACACTTCAAATAATTTTTCGAGCCGAAACTTAGCCTGTTGGGCCCAAAACAAAAGCCCAAAACTTTGCTAACTTTGTTATGTCACTAATTGCTCATTTTAGCACCTAATTTTAATTAGCAAAAAACTTTTTGGGTGGATAATTTTTAGCCATATGTAGCTATTAATTGACAATTTATAACCACAAAAATTCACAAACCTAACTCTCCATTTTCTCTCCCCTCTCCACAGCTCCATGGGCAGAAAACAGGGGCAGCAGCTGCTGCCCCTTGTGTCGCCAGTTTTGGTGGTTTTTAGCCGCTTTTCCGACCACCTCCTAGCTGCCTCGACTTTCCCTTATTGCTAGTTATCTCATCCAATCATCTAAATCACTCAAAACAGCCCCTCCTCCCTCTAATTCAAGCGTAAAGTGAGGTATATCCCAAAATCCTAACTTATTTTATCATGAGTTTTATGGTTGTTTTATTTATGGGCTATGTTTAGATGATCAAATTGATAGTTATTGTGTAATTTTTATTGAGTTTGGAGATGTTTGGAGTTATAGGTATTTGATCAAGAGCATGATTTCATGATTTTGTATTTGTTGAATCGTGACTGTCGAAAATTCTGGGAACTATGGGATTGTCCAAAAATTCTGAAATTTTTATTGTAGAGTCTCTATATTATTCAGGATTTTCTGGAAACATTTCAGGAATTTGGGACGTGTAATCAGTGAGTTATGGAATTTTGAAGAAAACTATCCTATTTTGAATACGAATGATGTAATTATGTATTAATGAAGTTGTTTAGAGTTTGGATATATATATGAGGCCTTAAATGATCTTTTTATATCTGATTGTGGTGATTTGAAATGATTTCAAGTGAGTTTTATGTGAAAAAAGAAGAGAAAGTTAAATCAGTGAAGGGTTGGAATTTTAGGAAATTAGGGCTGATTTTGGGATTAAACTGGTAATGAGTGGTCCAGACAAAAATTATGATTTTTGGTGGGTATGTATTTCAGTGTGTTAGCTTCAAAATGCCTCTTTAATTGTCTCAATCCGAGGTCTTTGGAAAAGGTTATGGTCGTTTTACCAAAGCTGTGTAGGATGGACCAAAAACTGACACACTTATGTTTTAACCCCATTTTGGGAACCCTATTGTGGGAATCATGCTTTGTGTCCTTAATAAAAACTTTTGGGGACTTTTTAATCTTTTCATATTGGGATTTTAAGTCTCCATTTGATCTCTAGAATGAAAGTTATGAAGTTTTGAAATGAACTAACCTGCTTTGGTGTAAATCAGGTTGTTATTGCAATTTCTATGCAGTGCATACTTGGAGGAAAATTCTGAAAATTGTACTGTAGATTGTTCATATTATTTTTGAATTTCCTATAAGATTTCATAAATTTTAGTTGAGTAATTGGAATTTGGTGATTTTTGAAAGCATTTTGAATAAATATATAAAGAGCATGCACTCATTTCGATCAGGCACTCATTTTGATCATTTTGGTGATTGACTGAGATTGATCATGCACTCATTTTGTGTATTTTGGGCCAAGCATGGTCATTTAGGGGGACATGAATATTCATGGACTTTCATGGAGCTTTTAGCCTGTTTAATGAGAAATAAGAAGATGAATATACAAATTGGGAGTTTGTTTATGAGCTGTGAATCATTTATGGATTTTACAAAGAAAATACCAAGCTTAGTGAGCTTAATAGCGCCTATTGAGTTCAATGACTCATTTAGGGTGGAATTCTTTATCTAATAAATTTATGAATGAAATATGAGAAGTGGGGAGAGTTGTGACTCAGAAACCATATTTATCAGATCAAGTTATTACAGTTTATGCTATTTTAAACCAAGATATATCTCTCTTTGCCTCAAACCTTTATTACTTACCCACTTCAGCATATATCAAATGCATTTATCAAGCTAATCTAGTGTACTTGCTGTTATCTTGAACTAAGTTATACATCAGCAAGCCTTAAACCCATATCAGTAACCTATTTCAGAAAAGGCCATAACCACTCTTTCAATTATCACCATCAAGGCCTTTTCCTTTGTAATCTCATTTATCTCATTGTGGACTATTTTACTTTCATTTACATATCATATTTAATTACTTTCATCCATTCAGTTTTGAAGTTATATTGACATACCCAAGTTATATATACTATATAATTACTCAATTTCTGCTACACATACTTTTACTTACTCAATTATGTGAATAAAGATTATTTACCAACTACACATACTTGCAATGACATTTATGAAATAGAGTTGAGGCCTAATTATCATTCCTCGTTATGTATAAGTGTTATCAAGTCATAACATATTTATCAAGTCAAATGACATTTATGAAACAGCTGACTTGTATCAAGTCAGATGACATTTTTTTAAAGGCTCAAGGTACATCCATTGCCTGTATCTTCAGAAATCAAATCATGTTTATCAAGTTACAACTCTTAATGAGTTTATCAATGAATCAGTTTATACAGTGATTTGCCATTTAACTTGTGACCCTGTCAGTTATCATCTATAGGGCATTAGCCCATCATTTACCCGCGCGGCTTCAGGCTAACTCTTGATCGAATTGGCAGGTGTACACCTATGTATAGATCATATCAGTGCAAGAGGTTCACATCCAGATAATAATGAGCAATTCAATTTTATATTACTTTCATTTTCATTGTTATTGCCAACTAAATGAATTGCAAAGATGGGTCCCATCAACAGTGTTTCTATGCTCATTTTACAATACAGGAATGTATGTACTAAGTTTTTGCTCTTATTTTCGAATTGTTTTCATGTTTTCCATTTTAGGTGATGAAGTATCACATGTTTCTCCATTTAGCAAGCCCTTTTGGAACTCGTCAGATGCTCACAGTGGATTCAGCATAGCATGAATATTGGAACCGACCTTAGGGTCAAGTTACTTGTGTGGTGTGGAATGTGAGTTAGTATATGGTATGGTTGAACTATTATGGACTTTGGTCTTGAAATGTTGCAGTTTAATAGATTTTGTGATTGTGAGCACGAGTTACAAGATTAAATGGTTTCAGTGAGCCTTGCCCTTAGTAGGACAGCAGAAGCGCCTTCTATTATCAAGTCTTCAGTTGTAGTGTATTTATAAATTATATCATTAGCTTTTTGGGCGCGTTACAATGAACAAGAGGTTGATGAGGATTAAAGGGTCACCTTCAACCGTTTCAAGCCTCTAATCCACCATTCAAAATCACGGTGATCCCCTTTTTTCAGCCCCTTTATGATCTTTTCTTCTCATACCCTTCTCTAACCACTCTCAGTCTCAAAGTTGCAATCCATATTGAATTGGAATAGATTGAAGTTGCTGAATGCAAATGGACGCAGATTGAAGATAGAAGGATTAATTTCAAAAAAAGACCAACACTAATCATTCATGGGTTTTGTAGGTGAGCTCCTTTCTCCACCCTTTTTTAATTCCATTATTTGGTTAGATTAGTAGTTGATTTTCAGACTGATTTTCATTTAGTGGTGATTTCGTAATGGCTGAAACCTAAATACGCTAATTACCATGAATTCTCTTGAATAAAATTTAATTCAGCGGGGCCTTACAATTCAATTTAGCATTTTATATATGTACATTTATTTATGTAATTGCAGGTTGAATCAGTAGAATGGCCTCAAAACGATGTTCTGTAATGCTCTTAGACAACTCATTCAAAGTATTAATAAATAACTAAATAACAAACAAAAAAATAGCTTAATCAACACAAGGGTAATTCTGATACATGTATTTATGTATATATACATGTCTATGTACAAGTATATGTGCGTATGTATGCATGTATATGAACATATCTATCTATATACATCTATTTATCTATCTATACATATATATATATATATATATATATATATATATATCTATACATTTATATATATATATATATATATATATATATATATATATATATATATACATATATATATATATAAGCATGTATGCATGTATGCGTCTATATATATATATATATATATATATATATATATATATATATATTATATAAATGTATATATATAGATATATATATATATATATATGTATATACATATATGTATGTATGTACGCATGAATGTAAATATATATCTATGTATGTATGCAAGTGTGTGTATATATATATATATATATATATATATATTATATATATATATATATAATATATATATATATATATATATATATATATATATAGATATATATATATAGATATATATACATAATGTACATATATATATATATATATATATATATATATATATATATATATATAGATATATATATATATTATATATATATATATATATATATATGTATGTATGTATGTATATATATGTATATGGGGGCAGCTCCAGTAGGATGAGTAGGATGAGGTGATGAATACTAATCAGTTGCTATCGATCCAGGGATCCTTAATATTTCCTAGGTGATCAACATATGTGTAATGCAACCTTTGAAAAATTGATCAAGGTATGCTGATCAGAATGGTAATACTAACGATCACTGACACAATAGTTACTGATCATTACTAATCATCTCACCTCCTCATCCTACCCAAACCCAAATCCGACCAGAGCAACCCCACATATATATA